>WMED01010126.1:0-15929 GCA_019650415.1 Pipa parva | reverse complement strand
TTGCGGGGGAAGAACAGTGTGGGAAGGGGGTTGTGGGGTAACCACAGTGTGGGAAGGGGGTTGTGGGGACAGCACAGTGTGGGAGAGAGGTTGTGGGGCAGCAAAATGTGGGGATTATACAAGGCCAAGGAGAAGCACTTGAGGATGACATCGTAATAGGAGTGCTGGGGAGTAAGATGCATGCACTCTGCTAGTACTTCTATGCAGAGGTGGCAATGATCTGATATTAATCCCCTGAGCTCCCAGACAGAGCAAAGCACAGAAGATAAGAATCAGGCAGCAGGGGCAGCAAAGTGTAGGAGGGGGTTGTGGGGGAAGCACAGTACGGGTGTGTTTTGGGGCAAGTAATGAAAAGGACTTCACATGCCTATGGGGATTATACAAGGCCAAGGGGGAGTGCTTGAGGATGACATCCTAATAGAAGCACTGGAGAGTAAGACACCTGCACTCTGCTAGTACTTCTATGCAGAAGTGGCGATGATCTGATTCTAATCCCCCTGAGCTCCCAGACAGAGCAATGCACAGAGAATAAGAATCAGATCATCGGGCTGCCACTGTATAGAAGTGCTACTAGCCTACTAAGCAGTGCAGCAGGTTGAGAGTCTGAAAGTAGGATTATGCAGGTGTGTCAGTCATCAAGGACTTGGGAAGGTGGGGGCCTGACTCTATTTCTCTGCCTAGGACACCAAAAATCCTTGACCCGGCCCTGTGCTTAAGTGAGCATTTAATGTTATTTAAAGTAACTGTTTTGCTAAATGCAGTCAGACCTGGACATTTCAATAGTGGTTAGGACTTGCTAAGGTACTGCAATACAGTGAAAGCTGTTCAAATCATACTACATGACTAACACTTCATTTGTTAATTGAGTTTCTGTAAGGGATTTTCTATATGCCTCTATGTTTATCTAACTTTGTTGTCTCTTCTCTACCTTGGTTGCAGCTACATGGTTTTACTATCCTACTGGTCAGGACTGAATTTTTAGGTCGAGTTCCTTTTCCCTTAACACCAGTGTTTCTGTAGTTCTTTGTCTAGTGATACTATTTATGCCTTGATACCAAAGTCTCAAATTTCTCTTCAGAACATCTCAGTTTATTTTCTTTGGTAGCAATGCCATGTTTTGGCCTGGACAGGATTTCTGGGAATATTTTTTTCTGCTACAACTCTGTGTCCATTGAGTTCCTAGCTAGTGCAACCCCTAATATGGTATAGAGAATGTACATCTAATACCCTAAGGCCATAATGGTAAGTTCAGGCATAATATGCAGTAAATTGATCAAAGCTAATCATTTATTAGTTGCTATGATTTAAAACAGCAAAGGAAGCTTATGTTTGTCAATAGACCCCAAAAAAATTATTCTTGAAATATAATAAACATATATTAGTTTTTCTCTTTGGCATATGTACTATGTGAAGGCTGTTTTTGTTAATAATGCTTTTAACTTATATTATAAAAAAAAATTGCAATTTGTAAAATTGGATTTTTAAAGCATTTTAACTCTAATTGGACTTTATGTAAACAATGTGTTATCATTATGTGTATTCTTCAATCATGGGGAATGTAATGTTGTAAGCTTGCAGCAATAGTCTATAAAAAGAATCAATTTCATTGTTTCTTTTGCTTTATAATCCTATTTATAATAGCTTAATTAAAGGGTTTACTGGTCAAAACATGCCTACGTTTGCAACAGCAATTTTTCCCATGTACAATTTACTTATTTTATGTTCTCGGTTACTTTCCATTTTATATTTTGGGGCCATCTGAATTGTAGTTTGCTGATTAATTTGTATTTTTTTCCCATTGCTTTTACATATCTTGGAAAATAAATGTTCTTATTGTTGTTGATTTAGCTGAGTATATTAATGTGATATTTCATTTATAACTTTATTTTTAGGTTTTTGTTTTTTTTTACATTTCTTGTTCATCTTCCATTTTCTTTTTCATTTTTAGCTTTCAAGGCATATTTATACAATCCTTATTGGTACCATTGTCATGACCTTGGCAAAAAAAAAACCAATAACTAAACAAATTTGTACAAATTGTTTGTTTTCATCAATGAAAATGTTCATTCACACCATTTAAGTCCGGGAAACTTTAAGACTTTCACCCATTGCTTTGTAAATATGCATATTAAGTTTCAAAATGGTTATTAATGAGATTTTGACATCTGTTCATTATAGAAATTTAAGGACACTAGGGAGATTGGGCAGAAGAGTAGCAGATAAGATACAGCAAAGCAACAAGATCTTCAACCCCAATTAACCAGAGTGCGGCTTAGTTTATTTATAGGAACAGTTTCAGACAAAAGAGGTCTATGTGTACTAATATATGGGCAAAATTCATTAAACTTGAAAAGGTTGAGATTTGGTAGTATTTCTACCTTTCCATCAAAAAACTAGATTGGAAAATTTCAATCGGTAAAAATCGATTGAAAAATATTGATCAATTTTTACCGATGAGACAGTCAAGATCTGCAAGGGATAAACAAGAAAATGACGAGATCTGTCTTTTTAAGTTCATTAAATTTTGCCGTAAAGATGTTAACCTTTGTATGCCTATGTTAGGACTAAAGTTTACCTCATTAGGTAGCCATAACAAAATCTGGTCACTGACACAATTTGAGGCATTTTATCATCATAGTGAATTTCCATGGTGACAAACTAACGGAACATATAATCCCTCACCTACATTTTTTTTTTTTTGTGAACTTTAACCAAGTCAATAAATTCAGGCCAGTGTCAAGACAAGTTTGATGCTTGGTTAATAAAGATAAGAACATTAACTCATCCTACTTCGAGCAGACAATTATACATTATAAATAAATGAGCAAAAGATAAAAAGATTAGTAGATGAGATTATAATTAATATACATTTTAGACTATCCTCCACCAAAAAAGACAACTTGCTTTTTTAGGTCCATCTAAGTTTGTCATATGTATCACTAGTCAAGCCCTATGTTCATAAGTCAAAGAGTATTGAGGGAGAACATTTTATGGACTTAACTTGGGTTATATGAAAAATTGGTGCAAGATACTCATGCATTATGGGTGCATAGTAACCACATGAACTGTTGCAAATAAATCTCTGTTCCTTAACTTTTTAATAACAACATCTTTCAGGCAATTTACAGTTTTTTAAGTGTTAGGGCAGGAGGACATAATAAGAATGGGAATGAAGTCTTTATTCTCCTGAAGCAAAAGAAGCTAGAGACACATAGTCCAAACCAAAGACAACTAATAAAAAAATAATGTATCCCTATAATACAATTCTTGGAGCCATAATTTTGTACATTTTTCTAGTTTTATTCACGTTCCACACAGTTTTAACCATTTTCTTAATTTTTATATATTTTATCATGCACAGGTTAGACGTTGATACATTTTATTAAGATATATAATGTAATTAAAAATATATATTTATATATATAGTCTAATTGTATTTTTAGAGGATTTCAAACACACAAATTCCTAACTTGGTCATACCTCTTTTCTACAGAAAATGTTTTGGATTTTCATACATATCAACATTACCTCGGAGTCTAGAATAATGAAATATAGCAGACAGGGAATTGCAAATTATGGCATTGATTAGCACATTATTTTGTTAGCCAGTAAAGTTAAGCCTTTTGCTAACTTAAAGAATGGCATGGCAGATTCAACATTTCAGAACAAATGTCAGATCTTATATGTATGTGTAAAATTGCAATGCCTTTATTGATTTTAATTAAGTTCCTAAGATATTTTCAAGTCTTGAGCCAGTTTAAGTACAGTATGAAAAAAGAGATTTAAAAAAAAAAATCAATGGTAAAGTTAAGCATTTATATGTGAACTGGCCGTTGTTTCCATAATTTACAAAGCTATAATCAAAAATATGAGAAAATTATAAACAGCGCGGATGTTTATTTACTGAAATTTAGTTTTTCATTTTATCTGATATGATTTATAGTTTTGTTTGCTTTCAGCGACCTGGTGTAATCTTGATTGGCTGTGATATGGTGGGCCAATTGCAAGTATTCTTATTATGAATTTGCTTTATTTTATGCTATGCAATTAGAGATAATATTGTTCATCAAAGTTATAAGTCAAAGTTAATATTTGCATTATAAATCAAATTCCATTTTTATTATTTCTCTATTAATCAGTATATAGATTTTTGATAACATTAAGGGCCTAATTCACCAAGCTTTTTTTGGCGAGACCAAAAGAGTTGCCTTGCTGAGACAGGAATCCCTTTAATGCACTCGCTGATGTCTGCGCGCAGGACATCAGCAATGCGCACAATACCATTTGCGAAGTGAGCCGGAGGCTTCGGAGCTCACTTCGCTGAATGCTGAATTCCCCCCTTGAGACTACTTAATCTGAAACATTCTACTAATATTGTTCAGTAGTTTGTTAAGGGTTCATACATGCACTTTGCTCTATAAAGTCTTAATATTTAATATATTGCAAAAATTGATAATCTTTCATGTGTTGGTTTTACTAGTTTTGAAGTAATCAGATCAATATTAATGGTATAGTTATTTGATTTCTGAGAACCATTGAGTTAGGTGCAAGCTAAAAGATAAATCTAATGGGGTTTGTTTAGTCATTTTTTTGTTTAAATGGTTGGAAATTGCTATGGATTGCAAGAGCCCCAGTCGCTGAGAAAAGTGCTATGCCTGGTTGAGAAAAATAACCATAGGAGCTTACCCTACTTTGAGTAGGAAATTATACATTATAACTATAAAAGCAAAAGTTTAAAAAGATTGGTAGATAAGATTAAGAATTAATGTAAGTTGTTTTACTATCCCCGACCAAATAGACAATTTGCTTTTTCAGGTCCATATAAGTCTGTCATATAGATCCTGACCATTATCCAGCATGGATGTGTTTTAGATGGGCTTGTAACATAAATGTCTAAAAACTGCATTTTAGTGTCCAGGGAAAAGTTCAGTCAAGGTTATTACAATGCCTACAGTAATATATAAGCACATAAGAAGTATCTTTAGAAATTTTAAACATTTTTAAGTTTTGTTACCTCTATCTCCCCACAGGTGTCACTCTCCAGCTGATGTTTGGGACAATTTATCACTGCTCCCATAGAAACATCCCAGTTTCCATATTTCAGTTCATAGGAAGTTTTTTGTATTTCTCTGCCCAAACCCTATTTACAAAACTCACAGTAGTGAAGTTAATAAGGAATTACACAATAATTCATTAAGCCTAAAGCAATTCCAGAAGTCAATCAAGGGCCAGGTTGTCAAAACTGCATTTTTGCAAATAAAGGGAATGTTGCATATTTAGAGTTGGAATGAACACAGCCCGTTCCTCAGGGACACTGGTTTGATGGAAAACCTTCAATGAAACTAAAAACTGCTCAGAGCTAATTTCATCATGTGCCAGTGAATCCTACCATACCAACACAAATAACAATATGCCACTGTATTTGTGCCAACCACTTCTGTCTTCCAGCAGAGGTGTATTGACAAATACATGGGCAGCATTTATTCATGTATTGATAAACACAAGGACATTTACAAATATAATAAAAATATTGTCATTCTGTTGAACAGGCTGGATGACTAAACCTGTTCATGCTGGGTGCGTGTGATAAAAAGTGAGATAAACTTGTGCCTCTTTGATGAGAATCTCTGTACAAAATATTGACTAAATATAATTGTAACCTTTTCTCTTTTTTTTGTTTAGAATAAAGAATACTAAGTTGGTCTCAGGGATCTGGGCTGGGGTCTTTACTTTCCCTTTTTTCTCTCCTTTCTCCATTACCCATTTGCTTTTTCTACCACATTGTACAATTTCTTTTACTGCACTGATGTAGACCCAGTTAGATAAAGTGGTTCAGCCCCACTTAGTATATTATATAATATCCACATTCATGTCTTAAAGGCTTATGGCTTTCACATTGGCTTAAATATTTGGTTGAATTTTAAAATTAACACTTAAATTTTGGGTGAAATTTATTAAACTCGAAAAAGCCTATCAATAGTACAATACTATAATTACATGCCAGTGAATAAGCACAGTTGGCTTTGCTACACTGAGTAAATTGTCTTGTAGTGTTGTAAATTTACTTTGCGAGGAATATTTATTTTATTGTGGCTCTTTATGTCTGTGCCCCAAATAAGGATTTCTGTTGAAAATATCCCAGACAAAAAAAAAAATGTCTCTCTAAGATTGCCTTACTTCATTTGATCGATTTACATACCCACAGATATTCTCATTAGATTATAAATAGTCAAAACGTACTTAGCCAGGAACTGGAGGAGTGTAATTGTGCTATCCATAATAGGAAAAATATGAATGATTGTCAGCAATCACTAATAAGAGATATATTCCAAAACCTGGTTTATGTTTTGACAAATTCCATCATCAGCCACTGCCTTCGCAAGTTGTAATTCTTTATAATTATTACAGATTATTATAAATTCCTTTTACTTCTCAGTAACATTAAACAGATTGTGTGTATCATTGTTTAAATAATCATCAACATTGTGTTTACTTCTGGTAGCTTATGTTTTCCTATTTATCAGACTGGTAATGATTTGTGTATTTGGAATTCTACTTTGAACCTGAAAAAAAAAAAAGATTTGTAATACAAGATAAAATATAAAAAGGAAAAATATCTTTACGAGACTGGAAGGCGTATACATTTCCCAGGAGACTGTTGCACCGGGGCATTGTTTTTAAAAATAGATACCATCACACTTATGTTTCTTGGGGTCATTTGTAACTTTAAAACTGTAATCCTTAGTGTGTTTTTCATATTTAAAGAAATGTGAGTAATTGAAGTTCACAAATCTTATATCATTCTTTGAATAACAACACTGTAACATTATTAAATCCCTCTTATCCAATGTAACAAATTACCAGATAGAGTGAGCACGATATTAACATTCTTTAATGCTGAATGGTTTAAAGCTTCTCCCAAAGGATGTGACCTATTCATCTGTTTTTCTTTTCATTCACACATCCTGTTTGAATGTATCTGTAAAAAGAAAGTGTGTCACCTTTCTAATACTTGCTATGAAAAACAAACTAAGAGCAATAGTAAGTTATAGGGTGTATGTTGGCTTTGATATTGTTTTTAAGGTTTATTAGTGATTTCACTATTTATATATCATTAACTGGAAATATTTTGATAAAAAGCTTGATAAAAATTCTCAACAAAAGCCATTTTTGCATCACAGCGAATTCTTTTGCCTGAGATGGAATAGCTTTCTACATTAGGAAAGTTGATGCAGCTTACATTAAGAGTGATAGTCTATTAACAAGCCTATTAATGCTCACAATGGCTGCATATAAATAGATTCCCTGATATTTGGAGTCAGGACTTTCTTTTGTCAATGAAATGTACCTTTTGCATGTGGGGAAAGATTCCAACAGATACAACTCCTCCTTAATGGTGCCATTCTATAATCAATAATATTAAAGGCTTAGGACTAGTTGAAGCATAGCAGAACTGTAACAATGTATGGCCCTACAAGAATTATGGAATTTTGTATCAAATTATTAATCTCTAAGTCAACGCTCCCATGAAATACAAAAGGATGTTATGAGCTAGCAGAACAATAGGCAACATGACATGGCCAACTCTGCGTGCTTTAAATTCAGCCAACAAAGACACATGCCATCTGAGCTTCTATGTTGTTCTTCACATTATACCGCTCTTTCTTGCTTGATGATATTACAATTCATATTAAGGCAGCAGTCTCAAAACATTTTTTGTGGAATCTCTCTATATTAACTATTGAAGCTAAACTATGTTTTTTTTCTCCCCAGTGGCCTCTGAATTGTCACGCAGGCTGAGCCCTCACACCCTGCTAGAGAAGCAAACTGCCTGCAATTCTATAATGGACCTTTCATGGATCTCAATATAGCTTTTACTAAGGTACAAGATTGCTTCATCCAGCAGCATGGCTGAAAACCCATTTAAATATGATCTTATTTGTTTCTGTTGTTGAGACTTACATCTTTAGTATTGATGATTTTATTACAGTCTTTAAAACTTTTTTTTTGTTTGAAATCAACATACCAAGGTATCCTGGTGCAGTAGTACTAGATTCTCTATAGGACTGCAAATAAATTTGTTATGTTATTTTCAGTTAATGCAACTTATTGTACTGAAAATCTTGGAAGTTTCTCCTATCATATAATGTAAAATGTCAGTGAGCACAACTATATTTGTATAAAGCAGCAGGTGGGTCCAGAAATGTCATCTCTAAAAAAACTATGTCAACTGGGAAAACTGTAGGGGTGGAGAGACAGCATATCCAACAGATGCCTTATGTCCCTACAAAGAAAGCTTACGCAGTGCCATGAGAACATGAAATAATGTCACATTGGAAGGATGGATAAGATGACATATTGAGACAGCTATGATTCCGGTGTCTGTAATGCAATATAAATAGATTGTTGCTGGCCATTTAGTATGCAATGCTTTAAAAAAGATCTAGGAAATATATATATTATACAGATTTGATCATATTTTAGAACAAAAATGCACACAACACATTCCCTATATGCATGGTGCATGTTTTTAGGGATCTGGGCTCATAGTTAGAGCTACTGACTGAAGTTCAGGATTACTGAACAGGTTTATCAGACTAAAACTATGTCTAGCTCCAGAGGCACCTTTACAGGTATCGATCGTTCTTGCTGTTATAATTATAGTGTGCCTTTGATTTGGTACAATAAATCCTGTACATAGAATTACCTTATTTTCTTCAGCTGTTCATTCCACTACTGTATAATTTTCTAATTTTCAAGCAAGCTGAGATATTCAGTTTGGCTTTATAATCTTTAAATACCTTAAGAGGTTTCAAAACAGGTAGACTAGAACCGTGGGGTTACTATTTAATACTTAGACTTTACAGCTAACTAAGGTTCCCTTTTTGGCCTTGCTTAATTTAGCATTGTGCCTCAAAAGTGAGGCCTGACACACAGTTTGAGATCTACCAGACATCTTGGAGACCTTGATACAGTTGAGCAGTCTTTGACTGCCTCACATGTTTCTGAGAACAGGGCTCTGTAGGATCACCATCTGTTTCAGAACTCATTTTTGTTTCATTATATTATTGAATAATTGAAGATAGTTCTTTTTCTTTTTATGCACTTGGTCGTTTGATTGAGGCATAAATGATGTTGAGATCTGTCAAAATGACACCTCTACAATGTGTTTACATGATGCAGGAGAATCTACTTTGTATTTCTCCGTTTTCAGGATTCCACTTATTCAAACCAAATTTAATAACTCCACATCCAAAAATGGAGCCCTAGACCAGCAGGAAACATCTGCTATGCTTCATTGTTGGCTGCATACACAATCATGCAGCACTCTTTAGCATTCATACTGACAATGAGCCTCCTATTTGTGATTATATTTTTAAAATGTTACATGTTTGTGTAGAGTACTTGTTGCCATTGTCAAGCACCCTGCACAGGATGTGAGCATGTAGTCCAAAGGAATCCAACTTTTTGTTAACTAATTTTCCATGCTTACAAATCACACAGCATTGGTGATTTTAGATTTCAATATTAAGCTTGAACTATAGATATTATATTTATATATATACTGTATATATATATATATATATATATATATATATATATATACAGTATATATATATATATATTTAAAAATATTAAAGACTTGGGACTATAGTTAGAAAAACATCACATTTTGCATAGTAAAAGCCTTCATCATGCTAAGTTTTCAGGGTAAGTTTTAAAGGATTTTTCAGTTCTTGTTTATTAAAGTTTTAAGCTGATGCCTTTGCTTTAATGTCCTCCATAGACTTCATAATATGCTAAATTTCAAACTTATCCAAACCAATCCCCCTAAAAAAATTAATCTTGTCAGTATGTTGCCACATGACATTGTTTTTTATATAAATAAAAGTTCCCATTCTAGAGTTAAAAATCCCAGAAGAAAGGGTTTTATAATGGAAGGCTGAGTTAAACCTTAACATGGAGATGCTGTAATTTAACTTTTATTAGCAATGCTTTCATGGTGATGCAGTTGTAAATAGACTTAAATTTACTTATATTATTCTGCTCTTGGATTTAATGTAATATACATGCAGCTGTAAAATACTTTGAATAAAGTGATAGGTCAAATCAGAAAAGTAATTAACTTTAACCATACATCCATTCTACAAAACAAGCTGTGCTAGGAGGCAATCCTTTTTATGCAATTTCACAATATATTACCCAAACTTAATAGAGTAAGTGCACTATTATTAATCTGCAATTTTCAGTTCATTAATGTTTGCACCCAACAGACAGATTTATCCTATGAAAGGGCATGTAAGTGTTGTTTTTAGCATTTTCTGGAATGCTAACAATGATGTAATTTTTCTAAGAAGTGCAAAGCTTTCTTCAGCAAAGATTTTTTTTAAAGAAATAATACATGACTTTATAGGCTACCTGAGTTTTTTGGCTGCCTGAAAGGCAGCCCTGCTCCCCCTAGTGATTATCACTGTAAGTGGGTTTAGTTATTGGCCTTTTGGCTAAGATCTAATGTAGAGCTGGGCTTACCTAATTAATTCCATAGGGAAATAATTGGGTTTAAAACCATAACCAAACTTTGCACTTTTGCTGGTTATGGTTTATATAGCTGGTTTAGGGATTACAGAGACATTCAATAGGATGTCCCTGAGTGCAGCAGACAGCTGTAACAGCAGAATAAGCACACAAAACCACACAATCAACTTTGTTTGGCAGCCCAGCTCATCCATGTGATTTTGTTCTGGTGCAGTAGCATTGCCTAAGAAGTTTACGACTGAGGCTACATGGCTATTGCTAAAGGAATGCTTTTCACTGTAAGTGGGTTTAGAGCTGGGATACCTAATTACTTCCATAGTGCTAGTAGCCCTATGTAAAAATTGGGTTTTAAATCATAGCTGCATTCTTGCTGGCTATGATTTAAATAGACACTTGGGGGGTCCTGGAGAACCTCTCAAGCAAAAAATGTGTTCCTCCGAATCACCCTAAAGTTCGTGTTCATTTCGAATCAGATTTTTAGGGAAATTCGGAACGAATTCCACTTCGGCTGGATTGATTCGGCCATCTCTAGTTGGAATGCAAAATAAAGACAAGCAGATTTTTTACATGCAGTTTGTAGAATTCTGTTTCCCTTCTGGTCCACTTCTATTTCAATTCTGTTATAATTCTGATGAGGCACTTATAAAATAGGCACTTAAGAAATAGGCAAGCTGACCCTTTTCTTCAATTGAATTCCAATATCAACATGTGTATGGGAGGAGAGAGTTAACTAGACTTATGGCTGTCATAAATATATGTATATATTTCATAAAAATACCATGAAAAAGCTAAATGGTGTCTATGAAACAGTGTCATATACATAAATGTCATTAACACACAATGTACCTGTGACAACTGAAAGGAACAGCCATTATAGGATTTAGGACAAAATCTAAAAAACTTGAAAAGACCCGTAAATATCGACCGGTTGTTCAATCAATATTTACCAATACAAACTTTTTGATTGAGTTTTTCAAATGGATTTGATACCCATACTTTACATTAGTAGAAAAGTTTTGGTAAATATTGATCGGAAAAAAAAAAGTCTATATTTACCACGAAAAACAGCCAAGATCTCGTGGGAATAAACTGCAAAAGACAAAATCGGGTCTTTTCGAGTTTATCAAATTTTGCCATTAGTGTTATAGGCAAAGTAAGCAGGAAGTGCATGAGTAGGTTTCATTGCTCTGAATGTGGCAAATGCATGCAAGTGCTCTAAACCTAAAAAGAGAGACCAAGAAGCAGGGTCAGATGGTGTGTGATCTGTATGATCACTCAAGGTGCCATATATCAGTGAGCAATGCTTTAGCCAACCAGCAGGGAGTAATCGCTTGCAAATGTGGAGAACTGAAGCTTCCGGCCACCGAAGACAGCATGTGTGACATTGTCAGATAATTCCCTGCCAAAAGTAGTTATCCAGATTTCAATTACAGGAAAATACATATTTTCTTGAGGGAAACTAATTTTCTGGAATCAGAATGATTCACATTGCTTAATTAGGAGTAAATCATCAGTTCCACTAAAACATACAATATATGCACAGTTATTTAAAGTGTTTTACTTGAGTGATGGTTTAGGGGGTGGCAGGTTCTCTTTAAGCATGTCCTAGAATGTTATTGGCTGGCTGCATTAGGTTAAATGTATCCAAACTGCAAATGTATTTTTACTGAAAATCTATTATTAGTACAAATACATTTGCTTATCTCTTTGAGATGGTAATATTTCATAGAAAGTAGAAAAGAGGCATAAAAATAGCATCGTAAATTAAATTAGTTCTAAAATGTTTGGATTAAACATTACTGTAAATCTGAAATAAATCAGCCAGGGTTTCATGGTTATAGAAATGTACACAAGAAGATTATAACATGAAGATTTAGAACAACCTTTACGAATAACTAATAATGTAAGATAACAACTTATTTCAAAAATCTTTAAATTCTTGAATTGACCGTGGCACTATTTTAAATGTACCCAACAAGAAAATAAAGATAAAAACGAATAGAAAAATCCTCAGTGGTGTAACTTTCCTAATCTATAAAGACAATTCAGATATACACATAGATTACACTTCAAGGCTTTTAGATGATTTTCTCTATTGCTTTTTTCTTTTAAGGGAGCGAAATGCAAAGCATTTTATTTAATGTATTCTGAGCACAAGCAGGTGGCGTTTAAGTGGTCCAATGAGAGGAATAATATTCCTCAAACATGTGTTTCTTAAGACTTATCAGGGGTATGATCCCTACGGATGATGAAATAAAATAAAAACTCTCCATTATGAATAGATTTTAATGTGTAATTATTGCTTTCTCAAAACCACATGAACATATCTGTTTCTTTATTATTCTATGGCAGTGTTGTATGAGTGCAAATGACTTTTTATGTTTAAAGGACAAATAACAACAAAGAAAATTGCTATTTCAGTAGCCATGGCAGTTATTCCTATGCTGTAAATATTTAGGGCCTTATTGGCTAAAATCAGAATTCACCTGTTTAATTCAACACACTACAGTTTGAGACACATTGCCAAAGTAGTTGGCAAATTTACTCCTCCTTAGTCATGAAGCACCGAATAGACAAGCAGACATCAACAAACGCTGTGGGATGCATTGTGGGGCAAAGTTGGTGAAAGAAAAGTAGGATGCGAAGTCATGTGAATTCCCCCAGTGAAATGCAGTGACGTCATCCTCATCATATCCCACTAACTGTATAGAAGTGAAACTTTACGAAGATCTAGTAGTAACCCATAGCAGGCAGTAGTTGAATTTCATAAATCTAGTCCCCTTACTCCCCATAACAATGAACCGGTGTGCATTTTTGTTTATATTGTCCTACTTGGTAACTGCATTTAAAATTTTGACAGATTTACATCACAGGCAATCAAACTCTACTGTAAGCATTTATATATACAAAGATGCAGATTCCTGCCTCAAAGATTTTACAGTAAAAAAAAAAAGAATAAAAAACAAAGAATAACTATTATTATCAAGGCATTCAGGGCCAAAACAAGGTTTATTGGAACCCTAGTTAAAGTCATCAAAATGCCTCCCCCCCCCCCCCCCCCCCCCCAACATGACACTTACCACTGCCATAGCTCTCAACTTGTTCCTGATAGGCTGTGCACCGGTGATATAATTAGTGATTTCACCAGCACACCACCCACTTTTCACCTGATTGACTGTGTACCAGCAATCTCTATTATGCCATTTATCAACTATTGTTTCACTACACATGCTATACTGCATTGATTTCTTTAAAAAAGATATCTTGAAATACAATAAAAGTATAAAAAAAAATTATTTTATCATTCAAATTTAAAAGGACATTAACTCCTTACCACCCAAGTTTCTTGGATGGAAAAGAGGGACACCAATCCAACAAGCACTCCTTCTCCTGCTTTTTCCCTTCCAGTACTAGTCATGCCTCCATGCCCTCCAATTGTAATCCAATGGGTGTGCATGCACTGACAGTCTATACATTCCTAACTGCACCACTCTGAGCTTAAGGTTTAAGCTAATTTCCTGAGCACCTAGTCAAGTTATTTTACATCTTCTTCTCTGTTAATTCAGCTGTTGTCAGAGAGATTGTATTGCTATTTAATTAATTGGAGAGTAAGCCCTTTGATGGTCCATTAACTGGAAGATTATTACAATTTCTTACTTATATATGTACACATGATTGATTTTCCAGCTGAAGAAGAATCGGGGCTTTTAAAAAAAAAACTGAATCAGGTGAACAACCATGCATGATCTCCATATGAGCACCTGATACTGGGAATGATAACTTAATGTGTAAGAGTGATTTATACTGTAAACTGAGACACAGCAAAAAAAGACATAAAGGCTTCAACAGAGAAATCATACAGCAATACATGCTCCATCTTTGTCTCTTTAAAAGTGCTGTGCAAAGAGAAAATCAACAATCCAGCTCTTCCCTGTGGACTGGTTATTACATATCTGTACAAAAATTAGGCTTGGATAAGTTTAGACACATACATCCATATGATCCACATGACTTTTTAATTGTATTTCCAGTCCGAACATCCATTAACTCGTAGGCATTGCTGGGAGTTATTTTAATCCTGGGTATAATCTCTTAGCATTTTTAATAGATCAAAAGTGTATTTTTAGTAAAACATTTAAAACTGGACTAATGCTGCTACTGCTGAATTACCTTAAAACACTGCACTTTGTGTCATGTCATTGTGCAATAAAGTGCTAACACTCAAGCTGCTTGTTTTTTAAAGGGATTCTCCTTTAAGGGAGAGTCTAGATCCATATAAAGGAATGGATGAAAGTGAGTTAAAAGAACCCCACCAGCAGCTTATCAGCAGTCAGTTATTTACAATAATACACTTGGCCCCAGGGACTCTTCTAAACAAAAAATACCAGTGATTATAAAAGTTCATCAGCACCATAGGAAGATAAATTTAATCCCATCCACCCCTGGGAACTAGACTATGGCTACAAAAGTAACAGTAAACTCACCATGGCGATTGGATTGTGGTGTACCAAGGCCGTTACAGACTTTCACTTTGAACAGACTATGAGGTTGAGTGCTGCAACACTTTTTTTTCTCGGCAGAAGGAAGGCGCACTCAGTATGTAGTTGGAGCAACTACAGGGGTTGGACAATGAACCTGAAAACACCTGTCATTTTAGTGTGGGAGGTTTTATGGCTAAATTGGACCATCCTGGTGGCCAATCTTCATTAGTTGAACATTGCGCCAGTAAGAGCAGAGTGTGGTGGTTCAATTAGCAGGGTAAGAGCACAGTTTTGCTCAAAATATTGCAATGAACACAACATTATGGGTGACATACCAGAGTTCAAAAGAAGACAAATTGTTGGTGCACGTCTTGCTGGCGCATCTGTCACCAAGACAGCAAGTCTTTGTAATGTATCAAAAGCCATGGTATCCAGGGTAATGTCAGCATACCACCAAGAAGGACAAAACACATCCAACAGGATTAACTGTGGACACAAGAGGAAGCTGCCTGAAAGGGATGTTCGGATGCTAAACCGGATTGTATCCAAAAAGCCTAAAACCATGACTGCCCAAATCATGTACTGTATATATATATATATATATATATATATATATATATATATATATATATATTTTGTAGGGATTTACTCACTTGCTGCGGTAAGTTTTTGTCCATAAATCAATTCCAATGGGCTTCTTTCGTAAAAATGGTATTTATTGAACCAAAATCCAAAACAAAAGTCAGCCAGGCTTGGCAAAATTCATTACATCCAAACAAAATAGTAGAAATGTACATCGGTTTTTTTCCAGAGTAAACCTCTCTCAGAGCATGACCTTTTAGTCCATAACTTTCTCACACAGACAGAGAGAGCTTCTCTGTCTTACTCTCCTCTTCACACTGAGAGATCAGG
>WMED01010125.1:0-15930 GCA_019650415.1 Pipa parva | reverse complement strand
TACATCATATCGTTGTATTACTTGTGATAAGGCACTTAGTGCCTTTTGTTTGCGCTTTCTCGTAGTTTTTTCCATTTGTCGTTTGAGAAGTGGTTGGAGCACACTTGTCCATTGAGAGAGCTGCAATCAATTTACTTTCATTGAATATTTTGGACTTCACATTTGGACTCTTTTTTTGCTTTGTTTTTACTAATAATCTCACAATATATTGATTTTAGCGCCCCCCCCCCCCCTTTTTTTTCATAGAGTGCAGCAGGCTCACTTATGCCACATAATTAGGCAATATATGTCAATTTGGTGGTTAGCATTGCTTCATTATAGCACAGGAACCAGTTCAGTCACTTCAGAGTAGAGTGTGCATACAGACTATTTTCTTCAGGGCCGGACTTTATAAAGGTGTGCAATCTGTGTGGTCCCACTGCTGCAGGCGACGGCATGTAGAATTAGAAGAATATGTGAAGTGCTCCAAGGAGAGAAGAAGCTACAACACTGCAGGGGAATAAAGTTGGCACCGTATTCAGCAAATAAGCAGAGCGCTCCACAGAGCAGAGCAGCTGCAAAATTGCCAGTGAATAAAGGGGGCAGCCTACTTGGCAAAAATGGCTCAATGAAGAGGAGCAGCTACAGTGCACAGCAAGCTCCACGGGGCAGGGATTGAAGCGAATGATGAATCTCTGTAAAGAGCTGTGTAATATAATATATCAGCACTGTATAAAAATGAAAAAATTCACATTACAAAAAAGGAAAGATAGAGAATGTTTTCTAGGTTTGCTCGTATTGAAATAAAATATAAAACTTACAGTAGCGCCTGAACCCTTATATAATAAGAATTCATTAAGGTAAAGTACATTTTTTTTTAAGGTCACTTTTTAAATCGCTATACCATTGTGAAATTCCGGGAAATATGGGATATGTTTACCTGCACCAAACAGATGACTGCTCTTGCGCTCTCTTTTTAACTCTGCATAATAATCATGCTACCCGCAGCCTGGTCATTAATTAGCAGGTTGTCTTCTTCATATGACTCAGGTAATTTGAAGGTGCATGCAAGTAGAACTGAGCAGTGAAATTAACTACCACATGCCTATAATTATTACAGTGAATACACGTCCTAAGTACTGGTGTTCTGCTTTTTGAGAACATACTTTCGAGGTCAAACTGTGCTCCTTCCTACGGAACTAATCCAAACAGAAAAGATCATTCTTTTAATGATCCGTCTTTATAAAATGTATTTAAAAGTTCAAAGATGACTACAATAAAACATTCAATACAGTACGTTTCAATAGAAAGAAAAGTCAGTACTTTGTCCTATAAAAAAAAAAATGTTCAGAAGTCCTTGTTTTATTTTAAACAGATACAAACATTGTACAAGTGCGCAAGATTATTTCTCAGAACACAAAAGGGTTCATACTCTGAAGCTGGAAATTTAAAGAATAAGTGAAGAAAGAAGCCATTATAAGATATATTTCTGTACTTTCCGTTCTGTGTACCCCCTTTATTTGTAATTCATTTCTTTAAGTATATGACTGTTAAGGGTTATGTAAGGGCCACAGCAGTGTATGGAAGAGCCACTGAAGTGGTTATAGGCAGGTAGTGTGTAGGATGCTCTATTGGGCCATGTGCTTCCTACTTTATATTATGTATTATTCAGGTTTCTGGTGATCTGGCTGTCCAGATTTGACCTCTCATTGATTATTAATCTATCAGGGGAGAAATAGGTTAGGTTCTGCTCTGAAATAATTTCTTGACCAGATAGATTTTCAAGTGTTACAATAGATATGTACGACAAAGTATTTAAAGCCTACAAAGCCCCACCCTCTTCACCCTGATTGATGAAAGTCCAACAGCTCAGAAATGGAAGGAGTAATCCAAGTCCACATTAACTTTCAGTTGTGTAAAGTCCATGTGAAAATGGTCTTAAAAGAAAAAGCCAAACTAAACACCCAGAAAGTGTAATGCAGAATTGCCACAAAAGGCCTCCTACAGTTTCTTAATATATCCTGGTCATGGTAAAGCCATTAAAAAGATAATTCATAAACAATTATTAGAAACAATTAGCACCATACTTTTAATGTAAGAGGAATAACCTTTAAATACACAGACATAAATATACCAGATTTCTCAATGCAGGAAAAAACACCCGTCATTATATAGTAGTATATATCAGTAATTCTAGCTTCACTGTTACTAACGTAATGATCTAAAGTCACCGCCAATCATTAGTCTTACCATTGGAGAGATTCCGGTTACACGGGTTTGTCTATAGTATGTACAAAATGGCAGTGCGTATCTGAAAATAAAAAAACAAAACCAATTCGTGGTAGATATTCAAAGGAATGGTTTCACGCTCCATTGCTCATTCATTCCCAGTGGGTGCATGCACTCTAGCTTTTCAATCCAATATGCTTCTTTTTGTAACAGTAAGTTCTTAATGTCGCCACCTCTAGATGGCGTCTTAACAGTTTCTAGAACTAACCGCTTTAATTGGGAAACTTGCTGTTTTAACTTGGGAAAATGCCGTGACACGGGAGTATCACTTAAGGTTTTTTTTTTCTTTGATGTTCCTAATGCTTCTTTTATCCTTTCTTTTATTTGTCTAGTGGTTTGTCCGACGTATGCATACCCACATGAGCATTTAAGTAAATACGCTACATTTTGCGTTAAACAAGTAACATCGTGTTTGAATTCCACTAATGTAACTGATCTAGGATGATTGATTGAATTCCCTTTAATTATGGAGCTACAACAAACACAGGACAGACATCGGAAGGTGCCTCTTCTGTTTTTCCTCGTGGTAATGGGAAATGTCCTTGAACTTGTAGTAGGTGATTGTCTTGGACATAATAAATCTTTTAGGAGTTTGTCCTCTCCTAGCAGAACATAGGAGCAGTGTTAAATAAGTGACTAATTTGTTTGTCTCCTTGCAAGACCAATGTTTTCTAATTGGTTTCTCTATGACTTTATTTTTTTCTATGGTATAGTGAGACTAATGTAATTTTATTACATGTATCTCTTTTGTTTTGGCTGAAAAAAAGGTCATCCCTTGGTATACCTTTTAAGCTGGGTTCACACGAGCGTATGATGCGCAGCGTATACGCCAGCCAAAATGCGACACAGTGTTCCAAACTCCATGTATGCGCGTCATACGCTCAAGTGTGCGGAACTAAGTAAGTATCGTTGGCTTCTGTGAAGCCTTTTTTTTTTTTTTTAACACTAGCGAAGTTTTTAGCGGCGTTCCCATACTAACTATCACTGGAGGCATTTCTCTAGTGAACTGGCCTTTAGTGATTGGTCTAATTATTTGTGGACAATTAAAGTTGTTCTGCAGTTTTCTGAATAAGCCTGTTACTAGTTTTCCATTTCAAATTTTAACATTAAAATCCAGGAATTTCAAATTAGCATGATTATATTCGCAAGTAAATTGTATTTTCTAGATGTGATTTATTGGCAATATCCACCATATCTAGAAACTCTTTGGACCATTACGTAGAATAAATTTGTCACCCGCATACCGTAAAAAAGTGGATTTATATTTATTATATGTGGATTGAAGAAAAAACTTCCTCCAGTTTATACAGAAACAAGTTTGTAAATGCAGTTCGCTAATGCAGCACCCATTGAAGGCTTCCTCTTTTGCACCATAAACCCTCACCATGTGTGAGGTGTATAGGCTTTCCACATTAGTACTGCAAAGCCACATTTCATTAGAAACCACACTCGTACAGGCAATGTGCTTTAAGAAATCATTAGAATCACTGAGATGTAGAAACTTAATTTACAAGTGGTTGCAAACTTGGAGGCCCAGGGCGCCCATAGGGCCAGGACCGCCCCTGTTTATATGTATGTGTGGAGTTATAGCAGCACTATAGTGTCCCTTTAAGCATTCTAAAAATCTTATTAAACTCAATTTCCTACTCAGTAAAATCTGATGTGTATGAAGGAGCAAAATTTAACCCTTTATTCCTTCCATTCCTGGGCTGATGGACTTTTACCAATCAAGGTGAAGAGGGTAGGGCTTTGTAGGTCTTAGTGGGAAATCCTGGAGTTTCAAACTGCACCATAATGGCATTTTTCTAAGGGTAGTGTAAAGAAAGTAAAGGTTTTCAGACAAAAAAAAGAGGTAGGATGCAACGTGCCTTATGTATAGGTATTATTGCAATAGCTGATAAGTGCACATGCCCAACAGCATTGAACTCTGATGCCTGTAAAGATGTCACTGGAGTTAGGTAGATAGACATCTTTATTCTCTATATAACCCTCATCCATTATCCGGTGACCCTGCACATGCTCAGTCTGTACTTCTAAGAGATTGGGGAACAATAGTGTTACAACAATGAATCTAACATTTAGCCCATTTCATTGCATTGTGGAATTTGGATTGTGTGTAAGACAGTTGCAATTTTATATGATGGATTTATCAGAAATTAACCATACCCCTCCCCAACACTGCAAAGCTTGTTACTAATGTGCTCTGAGACAGCACTATAGACTGCAGAGGTTTTCAGTCCAGCTATACAATGAGCTAATGTTCTATCAGCGCTGCATTATGTGTATTTTATACATATTAGTTTTAAAGGCACGTTTATACCAATTCATCCTATCAGTGAAAAACCTATAAAAACATACAGATTGTATGGATAATTAGTAATTTATTTATCTTCATAAAACATGGTTATCTGCAGTAATTATCTCCATCTCTGCACTTAGGGGGATAGTCATCAAAGTGCATGAAGATGTGAGTTTGCATCTATTCACCACTTCTACAACTTTGCTTATTCAGCATACCCTATTATGTGGACAGTGTCAGGAGAGAGGGGGTGGGCACTGGGTGGCGGCAGTAGAAAGGGGTGCATTGGGAGGCCAGGATTACTCCCGACGTGGCCCTTTTGCCCCACAAACCTGTGAACTTATGGCCTTCTGTGAGGCAAGTGTCCTCCTTGCGAAAGCTCATGCTGTTAGGGTGACTTAGACCAATGATCCCTGTGAAATATATGCTTATCATTTTACACCCTAACATTTAGTCATTTACAGGTCTCTTAATGTAGAGCATGGTAATATTTGCAGGATATATTTTTCAGGGAGCACTGCATTGCTACCATCCAATAAGGTCTATGGAATTTGCTGGGCAGTTTATTGAACGTGACAGGACGTTTGTGACCTAATTGGCTTTTTCTATATAGGTTCCTTTGAATATTTAACAGGTAAAAATCAACTGTATGTTTTGCCAATTTCAGTGGGTACTGCTGTTATGCCTTGAACCAGCAAAATGCATTCAGTGGAGTCAAAGTACCTGCAACTGGAGTTGATTGAGAAATAGAAGGCTTTAGTGCATCTTGCTTGCTTCTTGCTCTCCCTGATAAATGTGTTCATTTTTCAGTATTTTAGTAAATTTAAGTGAAGGAAGACAGTGTAAGTGAATGTCATTTTGACTAGGGAATGAGAAATAGCTGTTAACTCCAAGATTAGAAAATGTCATGGTAAATATTTACTCTCTGGCTCTCAAGGGGTTAATCTTGAGCAATGCAATATTTGAAAAGAGACATTTTATGGAGCACCATTGTTTAGAAATGTATCCCAGAGTCCTATTTAAGTGCTGTGTGAGCACAATTGTCCAGGGTAGGCTTCAGCTTTCCTCCCTCTGCTTTTCATAGCTTCATATCCTTCCATTGTATATGTGAAGAGTTGAGAACTAAAGCCATTAACCTTGAGATTTCCTAGTGCTCCTGAGCACTGCCCTGCTGGGATAAAAGCTCTGTTCTGCAGCTCTGCCGGCAGGCAATAATTCTTACCTTCCGTGTTGTGATCACATCACAGCTGAAATGTTGAATTACTTATGCTAAAGGGAGCTATCAAGGCTTCGTAGACAGGTCAGCCCCTGCTACCTTGACATTTAGGACTCTTTTATCAAGCTTTTAATACTTTAGTAAGTGTAAGTCAGTTTAGGCTGAATGTATGTATGTACCTTATGTGTATATTATGCAGAATCTCTACATTCACTTGGCATATGCATGGCAATTGATCTATAGTTTATTTCGCTGTCGCGGGGCCAAAGTGAGGCAGAAAGTGGCACAGATCAGTACAGGAAATGATTATAAAAATAAAGTGTAAATTTTCTAAAAATAAAGAACAGGCGCTATTGTAAACAGACTCTCTCACAAAGTATATATATATATGATTGTTTTATCTGCATGTGATAAACCTTTTAGAGAATAGCTGGCCCAACGTGATCCAGAGTGCAGAAAACATAGAAACAATCCCCTAAGTTTGTGTGTAAGCCTGTTCAGTGAGAACTGTGGAATGAGTGCAGTATTACACATGGCCCCCAACAGTCCTAAACAGTATTTAGTTAACATATATTTCAAATAGCAAACTTTTATGTACACAAAGCTCACCCTACTGGCTGTAAACTTTGGGATGCAGCACTAGATACTGTATGGTGACTGCTTAGTGTCTAACCAGCTATATATACTTGTACATTTATCAACACTGAACTTGTTAACTTCCTTCAAGGCAAATTGTACCAGTCAGACCCTAAAATGTTCCTCCTATTCCTTCAGTCTCATTTCCAAGTGCTGTCTGCTAACCATTGGGGTTGGAGCCTTAGAAGTCTTCCAGTCTTTATCTTGAATGGAGGCCTAGATACTCTCCCTATTGTAGCTGACACTTCTACAATGTCCTCAGTGAAGATCTGCTGCAGCTTCTCCTATTTGATATGGAATATCAACTGAAGGACCATGTTCCCATTTCAATATCAGGGGCAATTAAATATCTATCACTAATAGGTGGTACTTCTCTGCCTTTCCTTTCTCAGTACAAATCTGCTGTATAAACCCAGGGTTGTATAAAGGTGGGGTGGTTAATCTGAAAAATGGCTGATTTTATAATCCTATATTTACATATCTAAATTAAGTCTAAAAACATTGAATCAGTCACTTTCCCGAGTGTAACATTTTACCAGAGAGACTTGGACAGTCTTTAGAGCTTTTTTCCATGTTGGTCTTATACTGGTAAATGTTTACCTATTGACCACAGAAAGGAGCACGTACACAGAGCAGAGAAAGAGAATTAGGGGTGCAGGACTATTAAAACTAATGTTCTGTAACTACACCTGATATGCTGAAAGCACAGGGTTTGTCAGTGATATCTTGTATAAATGCTGTTGTTAGTATCTCATGTCCACTCTATTTGCTTCTTCTTCTTATTAATTAGATCAGCAGTGCCCAACCTACGGCCCGCGGGCCATATCCGGCTGCCTCCTCCATGGCCCAGCTGTCTCTGCTGTGCATCCCTCATCCCCGCAATGATTTAACTTCCTGTGAGTGGCAGGCCTTGTTGATGCAACAAGGATTGGTAGGGAACTGGTGGAATGTGGGCGCCTATTATAATGAATTAGTTTGCTGTACCAAGGTAGAAGAATCTGAAGAAGTACTATTTGTTATTTATGCCACAGGGAAATTCCTAAAATGTCTATGTTCATGCTTTGCAAATATTATTGTACAATCGGTTCAATCCCATTGATGACATCCTTACATATACTTTTTAACAATAGTTGCAAACCATAACATTGCTTTTTATGGTATGAACCTAATGAGACGAAATTCCTTATTTTGCTGATTGAAAATATTGTTGTGCAAAATCAACTTAATTAATAACTACAAGTTTTTCATGTATAATTGAAACAATGTCTGTAACAATGCTTTAATTACACTGCAGATTAACTGTGCAAATGTTCAGCTTGAAAGGCGAATATCCACTGGCCAGTGGGATTGTGAAATGTATCTGGCTTCTGGCCGCTGGGCAGTGTGTAATGTGGGGAATACTTGTCAAAGTGTGAATTGTCTCATAGATGTATGCATTCATGACAACCCGCCAATTGTACAAGTTTGCATATTTAGCAGAGGTTTTCTGCAATGCGGCACATTGTCCTACAGTTCATTGTATTAAGCTAACTGCATATTTAAGAACCACTTCATGTCATTTCATGGCACAGCAATTCTAGTATTCATCTTGTGTTGAAGTGATTATTTAAACAAGTAGTAGTACCTTAAATACAATAACTTGACTTTATTAGATGAAAGTGCCAAACTGGTGGGTGGGGGGGGGGCTTACATCAAGGCTCCTATTACTATGCTATTAACATTTGACTCAAATAAGGCTTAGAAAATACAAGCCCATGTGCCAGCATGAGATAGGAATCATCTGCCACTGAAATTCATGTAAAACGATCATTGTAATTGCAATCACTACTCTACAATATGACTATTCATGAAAAAACACACCACTGCTACTACAGGTATTTGCCTGGATACACTTAAAATATGCTCTGTGACAATTCATTGCAATTCTTTTCATCACAGTGACTATATGGTAAATACTAAATATGCACAGCTGACTTTCCTATACTATGGGGTAATTGATGTGAACCAGGGCTGGACTGGTAATCTGGCATACCGGGCAAATGCCCTCAGGGGCCGACGCGGTGTTTTCCTACATAGTGTTGGGTTTTAGCGCTCCACCAGGCTTTTTTTCGCCGGTGGAGCGTTTAATAACCAAAGAGGGAGTCGAGTCACATATATAGCCACAAACAAAAATATTGCAAGAAGCACAGCTCAGTCTACTTAGCCTTTGCTCTCCAGATTGACGTCTGGGCCAACTGTTGTATCACATGACACAATTTCTCATTTAAAAAAAATAAAAAAATTAACACTTGAAAATGTATATTATGATAGGCCATTGTGCCTTTTTCTAAAATAACACTTTGGAGGTGCCTTCATAAGCTTGGAATCCTGGGAAGTAGGCATGTTTCACAACCCTCAAAGACGCTAGTCCTGATAGCATTATCTCCCTTCAAATATTACATATCATTCTACTCATAATACCACAGAATATAACGGAGGTCCCACCGTCTCCTTACAAATCACACCGCTCCTCTGCATGTCCGGTTCACCAGGCAAAACAACATGAAATAAAATAAAAACTAGAGTGCTCAGCATATTCAAAGTGAATGTAGCATAGCCACTGTTTGTGCCATAACGTGTTTCCTGCTTAGTTGCCCTTTATCAGATGTCGCTCAGTGATGCTGTTTTTCAGACATTTTTAGACCCTTGCACCCCTAGTTTGGTGATTAGGATAAGCAGGTTGAGAATGTGACTTTTCCAAAGCTTCAGGACAATCTGGAATCAAGGACCTGTTCACATAGGTCCAGTGCCTAATGATTTTTAAATCTGTTTATTCAAATGTTACTTGACAATTTAATTTATATTTTTTTTTAATTAAGAAATGGATTTATTAAAGATCAGTCTATCTCATGCCCAATAGACTAAAGAACTGAGCATTTACTGCAGTAAACTGCAGGGGAAAAAATCTATATTTTTTTTTTTTATATTTCCCTGGCTGTCTATTTCCACTCTCAGCTAAATGCAATGTCCTCACAGATGCTCTTTCCTGCAATAACAAACATGACGTCTTTCGTTACTGTGGAAACAGTGTTTTGATTTAAAGAAAAAGGAAACTCATGATGGATTTTTTTTTTTTATTCAATAAACAAATAGGTTTTAGGCATAAATCTTCATTTTAACACACAGATTCTGTTATTAAAGGAGTACTAAAGCAAAAAAATTAAAAAAGAATTATTAATCTACTTACCTTGTACAGAGTCGGTTGATTAGTCACAGCACGAGCTGTGCTGTAATTAGCCGCCACCCAATCCTTCACAGCGCTGACTGACACAGAAGCCAGTGCGCAGCTCCTTTGACTTGATTCACCGGCTTTATACATCATCACGCTCATTGTGGGAAGTGTTCTCATTGGCTCCCTTAATGAACGTGATGATGTTTAAGCCATTTTTCATCGGGGTGAAACAAGTCGGGAGGAGCTTCGTGCTGGCTGTCAGTCAGCGCTGTGATGGAAGCATTGGGTGCCGGCTAATTACAGCACAGCTCATGCTGTGATTAGGGATAGCCTTTGCCCCAGTATAGTATTCAGAACAGTGCTGTTCCCCCCTGCTGCTGATGTCACTGTCACTCCATTTTCTGAATTTTGAATGGCTGGTCACCATTGCACTTCTCCTCTTTCCCCCTGAATAGCTGTGTGTCGGTGATGATAATCACAAGGGCCAGCCATCTGGTATGGGAAAGGGTGGAGGGTGCTGGACAAGGCAGAAGGACCCGGGATGGCGGGACAGTACCTAAAAAAAGCAGGACTATTCCACGGAATCCAGGACAGTTGGGGAATATGATAAAATAAACATCTGTTTTTATGCACCCCCCATTATACGTCATTCTCTTCTGGTCTCTTCCTAAATAGTGGAAACTAGATTGGGGGCTCCTGAATCAATGTAAAGGGTACAGTTTACATGGTCCGTTTCACTGCAGGGTTTGAATTTTGATTGCAAACTTTATTGCTCAGTAGAATGGAAGCAATAGCAGAATGAAAGGGTGTAATGTACTGAGCTTGTTCATTTGCTAAGCTGGTCACATGGTATAGCTGTAGACTGTTCCAAAGGAACAAATCATGGAGATCAGTAGAGGATTCCTCTGTAAATTAAAGTTACATGTGTCACAGCATAGGGATTTGAGCAGGAGATATAGTTAGGAAGGCAGTAATTCATGTGAGGCATGAAGAAAAGAGATAAAATCTAGCACACAGCTCCCCTACAGACAGTTTCATTCATAAACTCATATAATCTCAAATTCACATCCTATACAGCCAGAACCAGTCGTATATATACTAAGGGGGTTATTCACTAAGGTGTGAATTCGACTGTCGAATTCGCAAACAGCGGATTCCCATAGAAAAATCCACTACAATTTCCCCATTGTAAAGTCATGACAATTTTTTTAATGTTAAGATTGCAACAATTTTCCCATAATAGAGTCGCGACTGCAACAAAGTTCTCATTGTAAAGACGCAACTGTGACAATATTTTCATTGTAAAGACGCGACTGCGACAGTAGCAGCCTATTGCGACTGTCTTTATCTGGCGAATTCGCAGCTATACGCAACAATTTGAACTTTAGTGAATAACCCCCTAAGCCTTATACAAACTGCCCTATACAAGCACTGACACACACAGTTCTATACAGAAACACAGTCCAATGCAATCACTGCCACCTTCACTCCTATACAGACACAGCTATACAGTCATACAAACACATACACACTCCTATACAGACACAGCTATACAGTCATACAAACACATACACACTCCTATACACAACTACTGCTTTTGCCTTTGGGTTAAATTCTTAAATTCTCAGGGGCTGTGGAGTAAAAGGTATTTACCCCAGGCTTTACCCCAGAATGCTTGGGGTTTACCTGGAAATTTCTGTGGACAACTATTATACCAGTTTTTGTAATGTGTAATGGGTGAGGAGTCCTTCTGTGAGATACTAGGTGTTGACTTTCACCCCACAATCTCCAGCACCATAAATATTACATTCTGCCATTGTTTCTGCTGGAGGTAAATGATAATGCAAGCTGTTAGGAATACAAATGCAGAAAAATCATTGTTGCATGCATACATACTACAGCATGTTCTAGTGTGATATGTCTTCAGAGTTTAAGACCTTATACTCATTAAACTAAGAGTATGTATATTTTCTTATACAATGTGCCCTACGCCCTTCAGCATTGATCTCTTGCAGGAGGTATTCTCTTGCAAACTTACTAAACTGATTGAAACCCAGAATTGATATGGTCAGCGAGTTAATGATAATGTCACATAGAGAGAACTATGAAAGTCTTCTTCAGTCTTACCTATGAACCAATGAAAATCACAGTTCTACTGTATACAGTGCCACAAGATGGCTGTTGTATAGAACAAATATCCTAATATATCTAAGAGGAAGATGTTTTTTAGTAAAATCTTATATCTTCTTCAGTATGATGTCCCTCATCCAGGAGGTCTCTTTTGAAGTTGGTCAATTAAGTAAGGGGAGTTTGAGAGAAAGTAACAGTCTAACTCATTATGGATGAACAAACCTAGACTGATGTAGAAACTTGGAAACATTAATCCACCAGGACACTTATTTGAATACCTTCACTACCATCTTGTGTGCACAGACAACGTTCACTGAGCATTTTGGGAGTCCTCTACAATACACAGTACTTAGCCGAAGATGCTGCTGGAAGGATAGTTTGCTTCCACTATTCCTCATCAGCCGGGCTTCTTCCTAGCAATGATTTACAATTTCATATGCATTTTAATATGATTTAAGACCAGCAACATTTCAGTTTTGTCGTTCAAACCCCTAATGTTTCAGGAAACCAACAATTTGAATTTTATTGACTTTAATCTCCCCACATGCTAACTAATTAACAGTAACCTTTGATTTCATATGTAAATTTTAAAAAAATGGAGCATTTTAAAAAAGAAGAAAAATGGCTGGTGGTTAAAAAAGCTCAAGTACAATACAACAACCCACACCACTTTACCATCCCTCCCTGTATTCAGTTCTTTTGTAAATACATTTTAACCTGCAAAATTTAAAATCCAACAAAACTATTTGAATGTTGTGAGGCATTCTGATTGGTTCTTTAAAGTTCTCAACTGAACTGGATCTGACAGATGGCATCAATTTTATATCAGTCTGCTCCTTCCATTTCACAGTACAATTGATGGAGGCAGTGACTGGCAAGTATGAAAACATGAAGGTGCCTTGTTTTATGGTCTTCTAGGATGAGCACAAGTCAGCTCAGAGCTCCAGCCTTCCCAGTTGTTAAATTATTCTCTCTTATCTCCTCCACCCCCACCCAGGCATCACTATCCCCATAAGACAGTTACAGTTTAAGGATACAGTATAAGGATTCCTCTGCTACCAACCACTACAAGTCTTGCCCCAAGTGGCCAATAAATCCTCTCTAGTTTTTCACTTGCCACTGTTTAGCAGGTAGGGAAGAACAGGCAAACTTTATATGGCCATCTTCTTCCTGATCAGTGTAGATTTTTCTATACTGCCAATGGGAGACCATAAATAATAAACATGACTGTGGTAAGACGACGAGCTGGATGTGGCTACATTCACAGTAAAATCAATGTGGAACTGAATGTTTGAAGACATTGCTTAACATCAGGCAGCAGCTTGACTTGGAGTTCTGTCTCTTGTAGAAGACCATGGTACTAAATCAGCAAAGCAGCTTATCTTAAACTGTGCTATGGGAAATGGGTGCGTCTGCAACCCAGGGGGAAAAAAATCAGATATTTACCTGATTTATATCGCTAGCACAATAAACTGTCAAACAGCTTGTATGAGGGTAATGAGACTTGTCTTAACATTTTTCTAAATTTTGCCTTGGTGTCCGTTTGTCTTCTGTTCCACACAGTCTTTACATTCGTTTTCTTTTTTATTTTGGATCCTTTGGGAAAATGTACTAACTCTATCAGCAGTTACTTTTTGAAAGTTCAATATGATTAATACTTTGTTTCTGAAGAAACTGGTGACACGCTTTGTTAGTCTTCTAATCAGTGCGTCATTGTGTGTGGTCTACATGTTTTATACAAAGAAAATCTAGTTCCTACAGGCAAGTTATGTACATTAAATTAAAAAAAAAAAGTAGGTTTAATTGTTTTCTATCAGTGGTGTAACAGCAGTCAATTTTCATAGAATGTTCAGTAAACAATTTAGGAATAGTCTTGCTGGCAGAGACTTATTCACCTGCATATTTTCATTGAGTAATAAAAGTGTAACACTGTTACTTCCCGGCTGACAAATACAATAAAAGATTTCACGACTAGACAATAAGTAAAATTTGCCCTTTAGCATTGAAATGAACTTGGGGATACTGGGATACTATTTTAACCCCCAATATGCCAGCATAATGTGAGCTTTAGAAATCAAAAGGCTTGATTTGTGGCTAGTTCACAAACATTTTTTTTAAACAACTGATTATATATATATATATATAATGTCTTTTTTGCCTAATTTATGTGGTTCTTTGTAGGAAACGTTGTATGTCCTCTGCTATATTTAATTGAGGTTTTCCACCATGCTACACATTGCTTTAGAACAGGGATGGCGAACGTATGGAACGCGTGTCGGAGAGGGCACGCAGAGCCGTCACCAAGCCTGTCTTCAGTACAGGCTGCGGACCCGATCTGACATTTTTTAGGCCGGGTCCGTGGCCTGCACTGAAAGAGCACTCGTTCGCAGGGGAGTTCTCCTCCCTTGACGCGTGCGCGCTCCTCCCCCGACGTGATGACGTTAATCACCAGCTCTAGCACTTCGGCGGATGTGCTGGTTAGTTACGTCACCTTGCCGCCCCTGCTTTAGAACCTGCTGCCTTGGTAATTAAAGCCCTACTGTGATTGAGAGTCAAAATAATTGGAACTCCTATTAGGAGTAGGTAAAAGATAACTTGTTTAGTATAGTATAGCATTTACACAATAGTCACTGATTCATAACTGGTGAACCATTTCGTGGAATTTTATATTTTTTGCACCACTGAGTTCTGGAGAAACAGGAAGACAGCAAGCTTATTTTACTCTGTTGAACCTGCTACTAACCTATTATCAAATGTCTAAATCAGGGGTCTCAAACGCATGGCCCGTGGGCCAACTGCGGCCCTTAGGACCCCACCTCAATATCAAAATTTAATGTTAGTGTGTTCTGCAAGTTTGATACGAATGGCACTTTACATTTCCCCTTCAATCCCCTACAGTATGATTCACTGGTTCCATCAGTGCTTATGCGCCTGAGCGTCACTGCGTATTCAACGTGATGACATCAGACGCCAATTGTGCAATGATGTCATCACGCTACTATGCATAGCGTTAATATTCTTTAAAACCCTGCAGTTGTTTTATGGACCTCACCACGAGAAGAAGCTTTATACTATTAGGTGAAATGCGTCCGGTTTCTACTTTAAGTTCTGCCTGTTTGCCCTGCCTCCACCATCTGACTTATTCATCTCCCACATGCTTGCAAATTCGGGAGGCTAACTGACATTTTAACTAAGTGATGGTAATTTTGATAGCTTTAGGTATTATCTCTCATATTTTGTACTACATTGATTTATTATATTAGAGATTTTATTAACTGATATACCCTTCAGATTCATTTATTTATTGCTATATATCCATTTACTTATCAGGTACCTGAAAACAGTGTTTGCACTCTGCTTTTAATTGTTTTTAACCTGATGCGGCCTAGCCTCACCCAGACTCTACCTCCAGCAGCCCCCGGGTAAATTGAGTTTGAGACCCCTGGTCTAAATGGTTGCCGACGCTGGGATCAGGAAGAAATGCTTTTACTTGTAAAACATATTCTTCTTGCCTGCTTGTGTGTCTTTATTTCCTTTAGATCTTATTGGAGACATATTGACAAGGTTAAGTGCTGTATTACTTTGTATGTTTCTGCTCTATGAGCTAGGTAGCTTGTAAAAGTTAAAAGGAACACTGCTGTCAACTGATAGATTCAAATAATTTGGATATTAATAGATTAAGAATGAATCTGTGCTAGGAATTTAGCAAACAATAAGATTAACAAACATTTAGTGAAGTGAAAAGTATGTGCTTTGCTTATTTCTATTCAGCTGTTCCAATGTAACCTTCTGTCTGCCAAAGGACAGGGCTAAGGTAACTCAGATGTTTAGATATTCTGGGTATGTGGCTACTATCTGTACAGCTACTCTATAGGTCAGGGGTGGCGAACCTTTTTGGCACGGAGTGCCAAAAAGATGACGTCACTCACCAGCGTGTCACCTGAAGTGTCGGTGCTGGTGAGTGACATCATCATGCCTGCGTCAATGGAGGAGAGCTCCCCTGAGAGCAAGCGCTCCTTCAGCACAGGCCACGGATCGGCCTGAAAACTGTCAGATCGGGTCCGTGGCCTGTACTGAAGGCAGGTTTGGAGATGGCTCTGCGTGCCCTAGGTTCCCACCCTTCCCACACTTGCTGCCCCAACCCTCCTTCCCACACTTGCTGCCCCTAAC
>WMED01010124.1:0-15930 GCA_019650415.1 Pipa parva | reverse complement strand
ATTAGGTGTCTAGTTTGGCGTAATTCAATTGTTCCACTCTTCGAGAACCAGTAAGTTTCTAACAAACCACAAACAGTGCTGAACCAGTTTCTTCATCTTTAGACATGTGAAGTGAAGGCTTTTACCATTAACTACCCCTTTTGCATTCTAATTTCCCATGATTCCTTGTGGAGATAAGCCATTTTGTTTTACTCATTTACATCCCCCCCAGTCGACTCAGGTTTGCGGATTGGGAACCCACATACAACAAACTTGGCACCCGCTGCCTCATTAATGACTTTCACCAAAATATTTAATTCAGTCAGATAAAGAGCAACACAACGCAATGTAATAACAGAAGGCTTGTGCCTTGCTTTGCCTCATTCATTTCATTGGTCCTACAGCAGTCATGACCGAGGGGTTTATTGACTAAAGTGAGAATTTGACTGGCGGAGTGAATTCTCATCACTTCAGATGGCTACGCCCTGATTCTCTATTCCTTATTCACTAGACAGCGGATTCCCATAGTAAAGTCGCAGCCGCGACAATATTCCCATAATGAAGTCACAAACGCGACAGTAGCCATCTATTGGATATTGTATGACCGTTGTTAGCTGAAGAATTCACACCTTTACGCGACAATTCAGAGTTTAGTCAATAACCCCCTGAAAGTCCAGCCACAGATGTACTTATAACAGAAAAACATGGCGGGCGTATGCCGTGGTACCAACGTAAGTACATGGGAACCCCCAGAGGGCAATGTGTCACTGAAATAAACAGGTGGTTGCTGTCATGTGACATTTCCTTCCCAGAACTCTTAAAATGACATTTATAAAATGAACCTCTGTAGACAGAAAGTGAACATCTGTAAGATTTGACATTTTTACCCCAAAAATTACTGAATGGCATATCTTGCCAGCCTTGTCAGCAGGGGTGGGGGGGGGGGGGGGGGGGGGGGGGGGGGGGGGGGGGGGGGGTGAATAGCACTGTGCCACCATACTGGGAGGTAAGTTTTTAGTAGTTCCACTTACCAGATTTCTGTCACTTGAAGACATATTTCCATCTCCAAATCTACAATTTTGAAATGATCAATTTCTGCCGCTCCTGTTTATAAACAAGCGTGGCGGATAAACTCACCTAACTGCGCTGTAGTAAACAATGATTTTGTTTCAGACTCCTGTTGTAAAGACAGTCCGCTGTCTCGGTCGTAAAGCAAGCGATGGATGCTGCGTTGGTAAAGCATCAGCAGGCCAAACATCCCCCAAAGCAAATACATAAAATACTGGAGAATGTTTCAGAACTGAAATAAATAATTTTTGTTTCAGTGCTAATCTACTTAAAGAAGTAGTAAACAGTACAAGGCAGCCATTTTGCTCTGTGAGAAAAGGGGGGGGGGGGGGGGGGGGGGGGGGGGGGGGGGGGGGGGGGGGCGTGTCTAAAACAGCAAGATGGCTGCCTTGTACTGTTAGGGAACAATGCATTGCAGAAGCTCATAATTTCCTAATGGTGGGTCGGATCTCAGAGCTTTAAGTTTTACGTATTCCTTATCTACCAGACCTATCGATTCAATAAGGGGTTAAGCCAATATCTAGTTCTTTAAATAAACAATGCAACACTGGGTTTTCCTGTGAAAATATCCTATACAGCAGGTTTTCACCCAGACGTTTTTTAATTCGATTTTCAGCACCAGTAGTTGGATGTCAGCTGGTCTGGAATTGCATGACGTTAATAAATCTGTCAGTGCTATACCTTGGCATTGTCTATTCCCGGTGCAGAGTAAACACCTATTTCCTAGGATTTACGCAGGCGCATGCCATTTGTACAGATGAAAGGAAATGGGGTGCCTGGCTTCCTAGATTTAATGGGGCATTTCCTTTTTTTAAGCACGAAAGAGATATAAATCTGATAACTATAAGCTTTCTTTTTTTTTTGTATTTATTTTTAAATCGCACTGATATATTACGCAGAACATATAAACATTAGTGCAAACTAGGGAACCACCGCACTGTGCTGGTTGTGTAGAAAGGACCTGCATATTGTACATACGTGATCAGTCAGTCATTATTTCCACAGTAAGGCTGGGCGCAGATACCTACCTACATGATTACGCTGTGGCTTGGTTCACATTGAGGAGGTTATTGGCTAAAGTCCGAATTATTGCGTAAAGGTGTGAATTCACCAGCTAAAGACTGTCGCAATAGATTGCTACGGTCACAACTTCATTATGGGAATATTATCGTGGTCACGGATTTGCTATGGGAATCCACTGAGAATTCGACAGTCACTCTGCGCCCCCTAGATCTGCCCCGAGACCCACAGAGGAATAGAGATACAACAAGAAAACCGTTAAATTAGTGGCCCCTGATGTTTTCTGGTGTTCCCCAGAATTCTATCCCGATACTGGGCATATCCGGGGGTTATGGATTCCGGAGGCTGTCAATTTATGGGATCGATTCAAGCATTGTTCGGGAACCGCCAGTTAAAATATATACGGGAGCAGTCTGACTAGGGTCCAGTGGGACCCCTAACGTACAGTGTATAAGGAAAAAAAGAGTAGGTGCTCAACCAATAGAAATTATGGGAATGATTCCATTTATTGCGTAATGTAAGTCACACATAAACACAATGTTATTTTTGGGGAGAGGACAATTCCTCAGGTGTGAGAAAGGGGGTTGATTTGATCCCTCGAAATGAGTACAATGAAGTATGTGATTAGGGCAGGAGTTCGTTATTAAAGGCACATTAGCTCAGTAAAGGAAAATTGTTTAATTACAGTAACGTTTAATGCACCAATCAGCTTTAATTTGTCATTTACGAGTTAAACCAGACCAAACAAATGCCTGATTGACTGCTCTTAGATAATTGTACGCTTACAATGATCCTGGGATATCAAGTTTACTGAATGAATTAAATATGACTATTTAGCTTCAAAAATTAAAGGGGAAGTAGAAGTGAATAAAATCAAGTACGTTAATGATTTAAAAATAAGGATATTTATAATTTACGGTCATTATTATTATTTTGTTTTCCTGCTTAAATCTCCTGAATTCTGCTTATCTGGGATCTATTCTGCAAGTTTGTTTTACATTTTTACACTATCTTTTCTTAAAGGAACAGTCCAGCCAAAAAAAACCCCAAAAACACACATTTACTTATTTCTGCTAATTACCCCGTTATTAAATACAATTTATTATTAATTTTTTTTTTCAAAAGTTAGATTTCTTACCTGTAAAGAAGTGCTGTGCAGCACTCCTGTGTTGAAAACTCCATCTTCTGACTTTGCCGGTGACGCTATAGCGTCCCGATTCACCCAATCCCTCTCAGGAGCAAAGCCGCGCTTCTAGTGAAGCCCCACATCGGCATTTCCTAGAAGTCACATGGGAGAGCGTGTGCGTCATCCAAGGATGACGCATTGATCACGTGTATGCTCTCAGCACTTCTTTACAGGTTAGAATTTTAACTTTTTTTAAAAAAAATCTGATAATAATTGTAATTAATAACATGGTAATTAGCATAAATAAATAAATGTTTTAAAAAATAAATAAATAAATTTTTGACCGGAGTGTTCCTTTAAATCCAGACAACAAGCACACACTGGAAGCCTATTTACATACTACAAATCAGGTTTCCCCAGTTGTGGGGCTTATTTATGAAAGTCCAAATTGTTGCGTAAAGGTGTGAATTTTATATTTGTTCGCTGCTTCCTCTTATTCGGGTATTCAGTAAACTCTGCAATGTGGCAAATTCGCCAGCTAACAATGGTCGCACACTACTCAATACACTGCTACTGACACGGTCGCAAATTCTCTATGGAAATCCTCTGTTTAGTGAATAAGGAGTAGAGAATCAGGGCGTAGCCACCCGAAGTGATGAGAATTCACTCCGACAGTCAAATTCTCACTTTAGTCAATAACCACCTCAATCATTAAACATTACTAAAACTCTTCCCTGGGTGACGGTTTCTTCTGTTGCGTATGATATCAGAATAACAATAATTTAAAAAAGGTAATAGCAGGAAGACTAAAAAAAAGAAAAAATATCATTAGAAAAATGTTTGTTTTAGGATAAATAATTAGAATATAAAAAAAAGTTTTTTTAACTTTATATCCCCTTTAAATATATAAACCATGAGAACTGACAGATGTATGAAAGGAAGCATTGCAGAGTATCTCAGCGCTACCACGTTTCTGGCTAGACGCTCAATAACCAGACAAGAGAAATTCTTAGAGAGTCATATTTGTAGGTTACTCTCACTCAGACCACCCTGGACTGGCGGTCATTACTGGTTTCAGCGTCCCAGCTAAGATTGAATTGTTACACAACTGATGTATGACTCTAATTGACTGAATACTTAAATAACCTTAACAAACGTTCCATTTTAGATAAAACTAAATATATGAATCACTTATAGATTTTTTTTCTGTTGCGAAAGTTTCTGAACTTTTCAACAGTCAAGGGAGTTACTGGCTAATGTCCGAATTGTTGCGTAAAGGTGTGAATTCGCCAGCTAAAGACAGTCACAATAGACTGCTACTGTCACAGCTGCGACTTTATAATGGGAAATTTGTCGCAATCGCGGATTTGATATGGGAATCCGCTGTTTGAAAAAACGACAGTCGAATTCTCGCTCTAGTTAATAAGCCCCTCAGTCCGGACACCAGGATGAAAGGAACTGGACCCGTGAACCTTACTCGGAGTGAGTTGTTCAAAGCACAGGAAGAAGAATTGAAGGAAATAGAAGGTCATAGAGGTCATCGACCAGATCTCCACCGACACCGTTCCTTATCTTAAAGTGAGAGAAAGCATATTTGCCTATATTTAAATCTGTAGGAAGCGTTAGAGATAAACATACTGGATTCTGAATGAATCAATAAACAAGCGTTTGAAGTGGATTTTCGGAGTTTAAACATACAGGGAATTTTAAACCCCCAACCCCTGAGAGGTGATGAATAAAAGCTTAGGTTGACACATGATGTGTCCAACATTGTCCATGATTCACAACTGTGGAAATATGTATATATTAGTGTTAAGTAAAATAAGAACTGACTAGACCACACACAGTAAAGAAACTAGGTTTCAGAGCCCCCCCAACCCCCACCTTTTATCCAGATCAAACATCCATTGCTCACATCATAACTGGTGTCTTAAAGGAGAACTATAGCTCATTTGTACTAGGGGCAATTCTAGGGCTAAGGTGAATGAAATTGTGCCCCCTGACACTCCTGCTCCCCTCATACACACCTGTATAATCCCACTCTAAAGTTTTTCCCTGTTCCCCTCCTTGCTGTCCACATCCCTGCAGCTTTCCTTCCCCCCTTTCCCCTGCGCTAACTGCCCTACAACACCCCCCTATAACCTCCCCCCTACACTTTGCCACCCCCTCCTTCCTACACTCTGAAGGGGTGCTATCTTGGTGCTCACCCCCCATCTTTTCCTTGTCCCTACCTACCTCCTCTGTGGCCCAGCTCTGTCTACTGAGAGCTACCTCTCCCCACCAATGATTCAATTTCCTACTGATCACACGAAGTTGTATTATTGATGGAGTAAGGAATGCTGTAGCGTTCAACTCTTCAGCAGACAGAGCCGGGCCATGGAGGAGGTAGGTAGGTAGGGACAGGAAGCGCCCCAGGTAGCTGCCTACCCCTCGGGCAAGACCTGATGAGTATTAATTCCTGTTATTTCTTCTGGTCTTGACAAGAGCTGCGATCCTGTACACTTCCTGGTCCTGTGTGATTTCAGCAAAACTCAGCAAGCGCTGGAGCAGTTTTATAGCAGAATTCAGATACTGCGCTCACTCAATTTGCAGGAACAGGAGTGGAAGAAGACTGCAAACTGCAAGCTTGTTATAGAGCACAGGGGCAGCGCTGAGCATATAACTCCCCATCCCCACTTAAGAATCAAGTACAAATGAGTGTTAGTTCTCCTTGAAAGGGGGATATAAAACATTTCTTTTTTGATATTTCATTATTTAACTCAAATATTTTTCTATTATATTGTGGTCATTTATTTTTTTGTTTTTGATTTATTACTTTATGGATTATTGGCAAGTTGCTATGATCCGTCCCTTAAGAAACGTTTACCCTAGATATCAATCTACTAACATTTAAATATTGTTACAGTTGTTGCACCCTGTTCTGCATTATAACAGCAAGTCGTACAGTTGTGTAGCACAGAGCTTCTCAGGCTTCCCTGGGGCCTTAGTTTCCCCTCATGTCAATGCTTGGCCGTAAAAAAGCAGAGATACCTTTTTACCTTCCCTCCCATTATCTCGTGGCAAAGACCATGCACTGCCAGCTCTGGTAGGTTTGTTGGGATTTTGTGGGTTATTCACTAAAGTCCGAATTGTTGTATATAGGTGCAAATTTGCCAGATAAAGACAGTCGCAATAGGCTGCTACTGTCGCAGTTGCGTCTTTATAATGAGAAAATTGTCACAATCGTAACATTAAAAAATTGTCGCGACTTTACAATGGGGAAATTGTACCGGATTTGCTATGGGAATCCGCTGTTTGTGAATTCGACAGTCAAATTTGCACCTTAGTGAATAACCCCTTGATCTTTCCAGATCATGAGTTATAACAAAAGAGAAGTTGTAGTAGAAAGCACCTCAAGTTAATTAAATAGTAAAGAAAACTAGTTCATGGTTCTACTCTTTAAAGATCCCTCGTCCATTTGGAGAATGGTTTGTGCCTAATCCATAGTGGTTTGCTGTACACTAACCCAGGGGGGTTTATTCTGCCAGAGTTTTGCATACATGTTATTGGCGTTAAGTTAATCAGGGTAGGAACTCAATTTCTTGGCAGCATTAGCTTTTATTTAATTTTAATTAAAGCCCAGGATAGCCTCCCCCAAGCTACTTGCAACGTCAGACTTTATTGCCCTTTCATGATAAGAACTGATGAGTCTATGGCACAGGCCCTTTCTGCACACGTGTAGGCCATGCCCAAATGTGAAGCTTAAACACAATACTACTGCCCAATGCTTTACAGTCAGGAGATATTTTGTTGAAAAGCCTCCCTCTTTCCTTCATTCGCAGTTGTGATCAGATCAAGTTTACTTTTTTTTCTTACTGGAAATTTCTTCTTCAAAAAGGTGGGGTGGGGGGTTATTCTCTAAAGTTTGAATTATTGCGAAGATGTGAATTCGTCAGCTATAGAAAGTCGCAACAGACTGCTACTGTCGCAGTCTAACCTTTATAATGGGATTATTGTCACAGTCGCAACTTTACTATGGAAATATTGTCACAATCATGATATTACAATGGGAGAATTGTCGCAGTCGCGGATTTACTATGAGAATCCGCTGTTTGAGAATTTGACAGTCAAATTCAGACTTTAGAGAATAACCCCCTTAGTTTTTCTCCCAGCAGTGGAAACTTCAGTCTCCCTAAAAAAAATATATATATATATATTCCCAAATGTCCCCCATAAATAAACACTCTTACATTTAAAAAAAATTTAAAAGTTAGTCTCTGTTGTTTGCCTTTTACTATCGGCAAAGTATAACCATACTTTATCGATTCTTCTAAAGCAGTGGTTCTCAACGTAGTTGAGACCGCAACCCCCCTTTGGCTATCAAGCCCAACGTCATCATGTACTCGTTTCACAAGGTGACGTCGAGCCCGAACGTCATCACGTGACACGAAGACATCAGGCTCGATACATCACCATGCAGGAACCCTATATAAAGGGACCCGCAGTCTCTTCCGACGTCAACAGCATGTTCGTGACCCCTGTGAGAGCGTCGTTCGACCCCCAAAGGGGTCGCGACCCACAGGTTGAGAACCTCTGTTCTAAACTCTGTTCAGGATTCTTTGTACCCCACAAAGGCACAACTGCAATAATCAGGCACTCCAAGGGGAACCAATTTATGAAGGTTATTTATATAGGGTCAAAAACACATTTGTTGATTAAAATAATTAAAAAAAAAAAAAATGCAGGAATATGTACATGGCGATAGCGGCGTATTAAAATTAAAATGTTTTCTCCAGGGTTTAAGTAGTTAAAAGAAAATTTGCAACTTTTATAAAAATCCCCCGCAGAGTGCATATTAAGTATTAACGTCGGTGAAGCAAGCAGACTTCATTTAACAGTAATAACATGTTTTTATAATGTTAAATATAACATGATTAAAACTGCAATAACAGATAAAGCCTTTCGATAAAACAGTGGCAGAATGGGATCTTGTTCATACTGAAAGCGGAAATAGAAGATGATTCACTGCCGCTAGCGGACTAATCTTATCTAAAAAGGAGGGTAAAGTGTCATTTTAGAAACTGAGCCCTGCGTATAGCTAAATATAGAAATGGTACAATACTTTATTTTTTGCAAATTGAAAGAGTGGAAATCCCCTTTAAACGAAGGGGAAAAAAAATTGAAAACAAACCCTCCTCCCCTAGATAAAAATGTTGATAATTGATCACATGGTGACATTTTTACATTTTACATCATTTTGAACTGAAAACTATTGAATTCTTGCTTTTATAGGGGATGAGAAGCCTCATGGCACGCCTGAAGATTTCAAGCATGTGCAATGCAACAGGTTTCCCATGGTGCACAGGGAATGGCATTCTGTGACAGCCTGAGGAAGGGTCATTGTAAAGATCTCCTTAGGTGGAACTGGAGATTCCATCTGTCTTCGAACCCCAGCGCAGGCCAAAGTGCTCTTGCTTGGGTTCAGCTTTGAGGCTTTAGTTATGGCCGGGGAAGGATGAGGTTTATTATGTGAAGATTACACTATTTTGTTAAAGGGAATAGGATAAATAACATTAAAGGGTAAGAAAAGCATAAAGGGAAAAATAAAGCATATATAAAAATATATCTGACATGTATACATATAGAAAGCCAACTTAAACATTAAAATGTAAAAATGATTTTGGGATCAGAAGTACTTGTCTCTTGTTTAAACAGCCCTGCTCCCCCAGCCATTCTGTGTACAGGCTCTGTATAGTGCTGACAAGCCCTGCCCCGAGTGATATCACTCACTATTCGCTACTCCTAACCCTGCACATGTGCAGATGAAAGATGTTCGACCACCTCTGCAGTCCACTGTAGAGAGAGGAAGTCTGGGAAAGGAGGGGTGTGTGGTTACACACAGCAGGGAACTTGTTGAGAGGGAGAGAGCAGTTACAGAGGGACATTGACATTTGCTGAATTAAGAGGTGAGTCATGGGTTTCCTAATCGCTATATTTCTTGACAATAGGAATATTTATAGACAGGTTTTACATACCCTTTAAAGATGGTCTTAGGAGTGGGTATTGATAATACGTATAATAAGAATATTGTCGATGCAGATCTGTTTTATTAATATGCATTTTGTAATGGAATCCTTCACCCATTCACCAACCCTTTTGCAACTTCTGTATATTTTTTCTGCCTTTCAAACGGTCCACTTTACGACCAATGGGAATCCCAGAATATCAGTGGCGCCATCATACAGTAGAAATAAATAAAAAAGCTTTCAGATGCATAGGAAGAGTCGCGCAAGCTACGTCAGAAGCAAAGGCCCACACACTAAACTACAAGTTCCCAGCATCTCCGGAGTCGATTGGTTAATCCCGTAAACACACATCAATAACAAAAGTGGAAACTGGATTTCTTTTTAATAATGGTTTTATTGGGACTACAGGTGTGGTTAAAAACGGTTATCAAAAACAACCAAGAAATTATGTACACGTTAAGAGGTTACTGTACGGAACATTGCAATTTTTTTAAAATTTTTATTAGATTGCAGTAAAAAGTACGACTATTTACAATGTATTCACCACAGGTAGTAAAATAGTCTATCTTACAAAACAGCTTTTGTTGAACAGGTTTGACCTTTAATGAACACCAACGAGACCGCACAACATTATGATAAAAGATTTCATTGCACGTTGAGAAAGCCTAATTAAAAAAATTTTTTTTCTCAATGTCGAAAGTAAAAAGTATTCAGAATTTGCGCTTAAGGTATTAAAAATGGACAGTCGGAGAGATATCGTCTACGGACATGCCTGTCTACTTTTGCAAATTTGGCTGACACGGGTGCTAAGGTCAAGTTCTCGTTACCCAGTAGTCAAAGCTAGAGGATGATGGGAGTTGCAGTGCCTAGTGCCTCTCCGCACAGATTAAAAAAAAAAAAAAATTAAAGGCCAAGTAAGATTAAAAAGAGCTTTATATACATTTCAAAATAATCTAATGAACTGGTATCTGTTTTTAGATGGATAATAAGACGCCCAAATTCCCTAAATGCAGCCAATTAGGTTTGAGGCTTGCCAAACAGGATTTCCACACAAAAAAAGATAACTTTTCCAAAAATATATATTTTAGGAGAGAAATGGTGGCTTGACAAGCAAGGTCTCAGGGTATCCCTTTTGTTATTTAAAGAGGCTGCAGGACTGGACGCTCGGATAAAATAATCAAGTGATTGGGAAGTTAATGAATTCACTAAGCACGCTGCAACTTAAAAATCACCTACAGCAGGGAAACGGTTCTATATCCCCCAGGGATAAATACAATTAGGAAGAATAATGGTAGAAAAGTTTTGTTTGGATTCACTAATCCAAGACATTTAAATGACAGTTTAGCGCCCTTGTTCTACCTGAAATGAACATTCAGCCACTACAATAGACCTTTAATATACAGGTTTACTCGACCTTGTATCCAATGTCCTTTTCGGATGTGTTTCTATACCTTTATTATCGTTACTATTAGGCCAATCAAGTTAACTGTTCTACAATTCCGAGCTCAGAACCTTAGATTACAGAATAAAAACAAGATGGCTCATACCTTTACAGTAAATATAACCCTCAGCGCCCCCAGCCAGCTTACATTGATGCGGCACTGAACTCTAGAGGGGGTTATTCACTAAAGTCCAAATTGTTGTGTATAGGTGCGAATTTGCCAGATAAAGACAGTCGCAATAGGCTGCTACTGACGCAATCGCGCCTTTATATTGAGAATATTGTCGCAGTTGTGAATTTATTATGGAGAAATTGTCGCAACTTTACAATGGGGAAATTGTAGCAGATTTACTATGCTAATCCGCTGTTTGCGAATTTGACAGTCAAATTCGCACCTTAGTGAATAACCCCCCTGAATCATGGGGGACCAACTCTTTAATTCAAACCTATTTTCATTTCCAGCAGTGGTCACAACCATGGAGAGACACTGCACAGAGACACTGCACAGAGACACTGCACAGAGACTAAATACCCATGTGAGATAAGAGATACAACTAAGATATTTTCCTTCTAGACTTCCATAGACAAACAAGCGCAGAATGGACGTAGTCAATCTAATAAAGTGCAAGATTTCGCTCGTTCTCCCATTGCGCCTTACTACTACTGTACACACAACAGCCTTAATATCGGGACTTCGTGGAGTCCATTAAGATGCGAAAAGAAACTATGGTTTCCACGCATTCCGTCTCTATATCTTCAGAATGAACTTGTTTTGTCAGATTTGGCAAATGGAAACAAAGCAAGTTTTAGTTTAGCTAAAATATCCCTTTTATATTCAGAATTGGTTTTGCCGTTTTGAAACTCATTTTGTGAAATGTGAACGTCACCTGTAGGTACTAAAACCAGTGTCGGACTGACCTGGGAAATGCAGTCGTTACTAAACTGTAACTAGGACGCTACAAACAATCACTTAGTTTAATTTGTAGCCGAACTACCATTCCCATCACTGGGATCTAGGTATAACAGACATATACTGTATATATAAAAAAAAAAAAAAAAAAAAGATTTTTTTTTTAAACCAAAAAAAGGTGCAAATGACCGGGTAACCTTTAACAGAAAAATGACAATATGCAGACTCTTAGGATAGGTTGCCTGGTGTTTCATCGTTACAAAATATCACACCGACACAAGCAGAGAACACAGATATACAAAGTATATATACACAGAGTGCTCAGTGACTTGTCACAAAACCGTTATTTCTGTACACAACAGAAAACAGTTACTATATACACAAGGACAAAAATAAAATACATTATATATTTACCTCTTAGGTTAATGTGCACAAACACAGACTGGAAAATCTGACTTATCTTGAAATGCAGGACTGGTGTCTCCCAACAGTGGACTTTTTACATAATATACAGATATCATTATACACCTTGTATTACATATACAAATGTGGCATCTACGCTTCCAAAGATACTGCATTCCTTTACAAAAACATGTTTTCCCCCGTTAAAGTAGAATTTGTAGAGAAAAAAGGAAAACGGATATTAATCAAATTAAAAAAAAAAAAAAAAAAAAAAAAAAAGGATTAAAGTCTATTGTCTAATTGTCATGTGAATAGATTCATCAACAAATGGAAACTTAAAGGTCAACCAATCTGAAGTTGTCTATTATTCTTGCTTCCTTATACTTATATGCAGTGGTCGGCAACTCATGGCTCGAGTCAGATGTGGCTCTTTTGATGGCTGCATCTGGCTCTTTGACTATAACGAGCGGTGCTCACATGCAAGCACTGCTCATTACAGTCTGCCGGCTAATTGCCGGCAAGCGCTGTAGAGACAAAGCACTCTCAGTGCTTCCGGGTTGCTAGCCAATCCGGAGCTGCTGACGTCACCTATGATGTCAGCAGCTCCAGATTCAAAAGGGCTGAGTAGAACCGCACATATATGGCTCTCTCAGCCAAAAAGGTTGCTGACCCCTGCGCTAGGGAATGCTGACTGCCGATTGGTTGCTATGGGTTACTAGACCTCTTTAAATGATTGCTCCTCTTGATGAATTTCCACAACAAGAGAGATTTGGGTTTATCCTGGGAGATTCTTTGATCTGTAAGACAGGCATTTCCCTATGTAGAAAAAAACCCACACTGTTAAATCAGGTGGTAATTGATAACTAGTGTATAGACACAAGAGATAATGAACGGTATCGGCACACACTTCCCATGATCCCCTATACCACACTGAAGAGAACATGTGCATGGGGCTTATAAATCTTTCTCCTTTCCATCAAGGCCTGCTTGTTTTGAAGTGCAGATCTCTAACTAACTAAACTAACTAACTAGTCAGAGTAGGAGGAGCTGGGGAGGTCTGTGAATAGATAAATATAAAATAACTAGTTTTTCCCAATGCATTGTTGCTTGTGTTTTATTTTAACACAAAAGTCCATTGAGTCCCATCTTCAAATAGTGAAATGGCTTTTACATTCAGATGACACAGTTGGGATTTAAAAAAAAAAAAAAAAAAAAAAGTAAGATTAGTAAATGGGGGATACAGCCTTCCAAAAATTCAATGCGTTTCGCTTTGCATTAGTGTAAAGATTTCTGTGAAACAAATACTGGGGCAGAGGGTTATTTGTTTAAATGCAGCACCACAGAGTGCTAATTAGACTATAACTGGAATATATACTATTTGTACTGTCTTCCATTTAAATGAACTCAATAGCTAATGTGAAATATAAATCATATCCAATATTAAAGTAATATCATATATATTTTATGAGTATTGCAATACTTGGAGAGACCTTTTTTATTGGACTAACAGTCAGTTTAAGTAGACGAGCTTTCGAGAGATCCATCCTCCCTTTATCAAGTCACAATCAATAATAAATAAATTAATTAATAATAATTAATAAATTGACTTGATAAAGAGAGTTCGGATCTCTCGAAAGCTCGTCTATTTAAAATGACCATTAGTCTAATATAAAAGGCATCACCAAGTATTGCAATACTCACTTTTTTGCATCTGTGGATTAACACGGCCACTCTATCTTAACATATATATATCATTATAGAATGGAATAAGGGTTAACTGATCCATATAGTTGCTGTAGAACTATCTATAACTGATCTATACCAATGTTTTCGTTCACAGTCGGTATGATAAACCTTGCACGCCTTCATCACAAGCAATATAAGGGAGCTCAAAGGCTGCTGAGGATGCTGGGAATTGCATTTCTAATGTGTGTTTTCTGTACAAAAGTCAAATAGATAATGGAGAGAGATATAATATATGTGGTGATGAGACATGGGTAAATGTCAAGTCCTGATCTACATATCAAAATGCCCGTCTTACAAATTCACTCCCTTCTTATTGTGAAAATTAAGTATTTTTAGTTCTAAAAGGATCTCAGATTTGACAATAAGCTGAAGTCCCTCCAGTATGAATTCTGGGACCGTGGGACGGAACTAAAAAGAATTTAGGAAACAAAATAACAGATCCATAAACACAGAGAAAAAGAATTAAATGTACATTTTTTTTTTTAATCCTTTCTTGAGTTGACACTCCGCATTGTTACTTTCAGAAAAGTCCTGGGAGCTCCTAATCTCAAGCAAATACTAATATTATGGGATTGTGACTTGGCCAGACGGGTCCCACTTCGACTAAAACACACACACAAAAAAAAAAAAAAAAAAAAAAGGAAATGTGCTTCTGTAATAATTTTACAAAAACAAAAAATGTATTAATATTCCCTTTAACATTAAAAAAAAACAAAAACATTTTGATGCCAATTTTAAACGGCTGCGAAATAAGACGCCACTAAAAAGGAACAGATTTTCCTCCTTGGCGGTCTTGCCTTAATCATGCAATCGGATACATTTTTTTCAGATATGTTCACAGGCTCAGCTTCTAAAGCTAATAAAACAGGGATGTCCAACCATGTCTCCCAGATATTTTGCACTGACTCCTGGAAATGTTCTTTTGGCTGTTGGTGGAATGCTGAGAGTTGTAATGTAACAGCTGGAAGTCAAGAAAGAAACATTCCTGTTATAGACCATCTTCATTATAGAAGAACATCAATCATACTGCAGAGAAGAACCAACTGTGACGCAATAGGGATGAGGGAACTTTCACCTTCCGTAGAGGTGCTATACATCCTTGATATGGATAGGAGCTTCACATTTACTTCTTGGGTCACCGCTCATGTCATCTCCGTCATGAACCAGGACGGCGTCGTCCTCTCCGAGCCTCTGGCTGGTGAAATTATTCATCTCCAGAAGTCCACTGGGTTCCACCACCACATTGGAGCTGGAGTGACAAGGGATGGGATACTGAGGGATAGTCTGAAAGTTTGAAGGAAAACAAAGACTGTATCTACCCAAAATGGCACCACACAGTGTTAACTTCTGTGTCAATCACCAAGCTAAAAGATATCAGATATAACCGATTAAAGATAAAGATAAAGATTAAAAGTGAACAGCAACAACTTGAAATCTCAAGGATAAGTAACTCCATAACCCCAAACACATCAAGAGTTGCTCTCTTCCTCTATCAGGAATGCATCAAAAGCATTGAAGTGACAAAGAGATTATCTAAGGTGGCTTACCTGGAGGATACTGACAAACAGAACAGAGATTGTATGTAGCTTTAAGGGTAAGGCCCCATTCCTTTTAAACACCCTAAAAGAGCTCCCCTATTTAAAGAGACGATTTCTCTGACCAGTGTTTTACTACAAGGAAAAATCTAGATCTATTTCTTCATAGTTAGACTGCCTGGTGAAAGTGTCTTCGGCAGTCCCTCGGCTAGGTGAATGGCTGTCTCAGGCATTTTGCAGGCTGTTCCTGCATTATATGGATAATGGAGCCTTACCCTTAGGGTAATGTTAATAGTTATGATGACGAACAGACATGATTATTAACTGAAAATGAATGCTAAGATCATGTGTGCCTCATCTTCATAGATTAGAAAGGAATTTAAGAAAATTCTCCCTAGTCTTGAGAAACTAGGGAGAAATAGCTGAATGACGCACAGAATGACAGCAGGGATAGCTGAATGACGCACAGAATGACAGCAGGGATAGCTGAATGATGTAGAGACTGACAGCAGGAATAGCTGAATGATGTAGAGACTGACAGCAGGAATAGCTGAATGATGTAGAGACCGACAGCAGGAATAGCTGAATGATGTAGAGACCGACAGTAGGAATAGCTGAATGATGTAGAGACCGACAGTAGGAATAGCTGAATGATGTAGAGAATGACAGCAGGAATAGCTGAATGATGTAGAGACTGA
>WMED01010123.1:0-15930 GCA_019650415.1 Pipa parva | reverse complement strand
ATGGCGATATCTGGCGATATCTGGAGATATGAGAAATGCGACTTTAGTAAATATGCCCCACGTTCATCAAACAATAAATGTAACATTTGATCTACACAGTGCATTTCATGTCTATCAATGACAACATTTATGTTATTTGGTCTTTGTATTGTCACTGGGAGATATCTCTATGTGCTGGAAATCATTTAAAGTCAAATAATTCAAGAATCATTGATCAACTATTTATTCATGGTATGATTTGTAGAATAATGTTAGACTTGTGACTCCACAGAGGAAAGCCTTTACTGTCAGTTAAAAGACAGTGTCTATTTCCTTTCTTTTTAACAACAACAACCTATAACCAATCCAACAACTAAAAAGATAAAAAAATTCAGTGAAGTAATAAAAAACAGGAATGACATTTTTGAGGTGAACTCCTTTAATTGTCAGTTCTTCTCAGAAAAATGGAGTAAATCTGTATCGAAGAAATTATTTAATGGCAATATTGATTATATTCTATCAGCTTTGTTAAAATGTTTTCATCCAAAATTTGGTGTGAGTAGATAAACTACATTTTTATCATTTTACAATTCAAAGCAACACAGATCTTACACCAATTATATACCACCATTAGCATTTTTTTTACAGCAGATATTATAATGCACAAAATTCATCAGGTAAGAGGTATTCATTAATATGGCATTCTCCTTAAGGGAATCTAGAAGTTTCCTATAATTTTATAAATTGGCTTACATGGTGCACAATGTCCAATTTATTCATTCTAAAATGTAAACAATTTATGAAAATCCTTCTTTCCCTGCTATCTTTCTACTGCCCTATCACTGAAGTGTATACAGTCCTATTTTGAACAGTGGAGGGATTCTCAAGAATCCCTGCAGCTCTACTTGTCTTCCCTGTGCTCCTAAAGATGAGTTTTTCACTCAATCCATTTTCCTCCATGCTGAGCTGAATTCTCCTGCCTCTGCTCGCTTTTCCTCTCTGAACGAATTTAGTTAGTGTGTGAGATGGAACAGATATCACATTACAATGCAGAAAGAAGCTACCTCGTTTGCAAGAAACCATTATAGAATATGCAGAAATTAAAACTTAAAGGTAGAGAGGAAAGATTATAAAAATAGATATTACTGAAATTAAGGAGAAAAAAAAAAAGCATACATGCCTATAAAACTGCAACAGCAGTGCATAAAATAATAGTTACTGTTTCAGTTCTGAGCCAAAAATGTCAAGGATCTAAGATAGATTATGTGCATATTAAACCCAACAGTTGCAAGGTGATAGAAGCTATTTTATAACACTTACATAGAAGCACCGTAGTTTAGTGCTAAGCAGCAGCCAAATAAAGGATACAGTGTAGAACATCAGTGATATTTCTATCGCTAGAATAATTATACTTAAAAAGGCTCACTGTGCACTGCTGTGAGCAAGAACTGAATATTTATAAACCAGTGCTAAAAATCTTTGTCCCAGAATTTTTTTCTAATGCTGGATTTTTTTTTCTCCTCCTAGATATTGAAGGCTATCCAGGATATTTCATATATTAAGAATTTAGGGAAAAAGCACTGTTAAATAAAGAACAATAAAATCTATTAAACTACATTACTTCAGTAAAAAAAATAATAATAATACAACCCGAGAGCTATTTTGAATAGAGATGAATATTTCTCATACTTGTACAAGGTATAACTCAAGGACTGTTTTATCACATAAGTCCCTTATAAGATCTGAGAGGAATAATGAATCTATCCTCCAGGTTAGAAACTTGAAGACCTCTTTGCTATTAACTGCTTGAAACCCCCCTTGTCTACTGTTCACCCTTCACTAACTACTTTTAGGACCCAGACACAGTGGTTGCTTTTCCTTTGAAAATGTAGGAAGAAGAAAAAGACATTCAGCAAACAGCCATCTATAGTTAATTACCCAGTAGACACTACACTTTGAATTACAGTTGCTCTTCATTTTGAGAACAGTTTTTGCAGCCAAGATTATAATATGGTTTGTGAACCTGAAAAATGAATTCAGATTCTGGACCCTAGATATCTGATTTAAACATCACTTTGTGACATCCTCTTATCAATAATTGCAGATTAACTTAATTTATAACAATGTTCTAATAATTACAGTGAAATATAGCATGCACGTAACAAGCACACATATGCACTATTAACAGAACTGATTAACAAGTTGATTAAACTGATATATTTTGAATATATTTTATTTAATGCAGTTCATTTAATAAAGTGTTAAGCAAGTGTGAACAAATCAGTGGATTTATTATGAATTAGCCTTATTGCTTGAATCCCAATTGTGACAACTCATAGCTAATGTGCTGCCTATGTCACCTAAGTCTGTTGATCTGACAACTAGAATTCTTAAAAATAGACCAGTGACTCAGTTCATGATATCTTACTCATTAAGTTACAAAGCCTTACAGCCAGTGTAAACTTCAGTTGTGAATGTTCTACCCTAGTTTAAAAGGACATACACTAAAATGTAATTTACAGTACTCACAAATCAAAGAGAACTTTAATTTACTATTAGTTTTATAAATTGATCTATATCCTAATTGACTTTTAAAATGTTGAAACCACATTTGTACAGAGGTGAAAAAGTATTTAAACAGTACCACTAGTTGGACAGCTAATGAGATACACTCATTACAGTCACTATAATATGGCTAAGTGTGGGTAGTGTGGTGGCTTGCAACACTGGGTTCTGGGTTCAATTCCACCCTAGACTTCATCTGCATGTAGTTTGTATGTTCTCCCCGCACTTGTGTGGGTTTCCTCCGGGCACTCTGGTTTCCTCCCACAAGAACTGTGTGACTGAATAGGGAAACTAGATTGTGAGCTTCATGGGGCAGGGACTGAAGTGAATGATGAATCTCTGTAAAGTGCTGTGTAATATAGTAACGCTATATAAATGAACAAATAAATACGCCCCATTTATACTAAGAAAGCATCAGCAAGTTGTCTCTGGGGAAACCTTTCCTCTATCTAATACCGTGTCATGGGTTAAAATACCTTCATTATGCACTCCATGGTCCTAATATGCTTAAAGTTTAGAGTCCAGTTATGTCTATAAGATGAAAATGTACATAAGTGATATTATGTTTTGCATTGTATCAAGGAATGGAATCCTTCACATAGCTGATTGTACTAAAATGCTTCTTTTACTGTGTCAGTACTCGCAGAACTTGTATCCTATCCTTTATTTAAAAAGGATAACTCATTTCAGTTTTGTTAAAACACAAGTTTAATATACATTTTCATCTACCTAACTTCATTTTGTATGACACCGATCATTTTTAATATTCTGTATAGCTTCAAGGGTACAGAATAATAAAGAGCAATGTTTTGAATTTCGCTTGGTATTATTATCCAATTAAACAAATGAAATGTTATGAGGCATTATTTTTCTCACTAGAAATAAAGTAATATTAATAATGCACGCATTTCTCTTGATATCGCTAAATGTACTGGGTTAATAGGTATGTTCATTACCAAGCATTTAGAGAAAAAAGACTAAGATTTTATGCCCTGATCTAATTCTCCTCCTTACTGCAGTTTGACTTTGAAATGCTTAATTTCATCTTACTACAATGACTCTATTTGATGTGCCTGATGAGGATTCTCATGCTCATAATTGCCAGCAGCTGTTTGTCCAACCCCTTGTCAATGTGGCAGATTTCATGTGGCCATCTGTAGCACAGACCCTTTTGGCCAGTTATCCTAAACCAGATAAGTAGGCACTCTCATGCTTGCTCATAAAATTTTTACCATCTTGAAGTAATTATGTAATTTGTAACATGGATACAATTCTGGGACTTTTACAGAATGTAGAGGGTTCTGATGCTTCCCTGTTTTAATTTAAATGTATCTCTTTTCATCATTATGTAATATTTTTAAATTGCTTTATTATACCATGCAAAGGGATGGATGAATTTATTTCATGGGACTCAGCCAAGTTCTCTCTTTTCATTGGTTTCATCTACCAAATAGAAGAACTAAAGAGGTAGAAATATGGGATTGTGTACTTTATATAATAATGCATAGAATAAGCAAAATTAAGTACACTTTCTTTTAAGGAAGTTAGATATTATTACTTATTAAATCGATATTTGTATATATACTTGTATATATAAATTAGTATTGCAATACTTGGTGATATCTTCTTTTTTAGACTAACAGTCAGTTTAGACTGACTAAATTTTTTTTGCAGTTGTGGACTAACACAACCATTCTATCCTACCATACATATATATTATAACAAGCCGATCTCTCCACCTCCTTTTCCTGTGTGATTTTGGGAAATTAAGCAAGTGCAGTAGCAGTTTTACATTAGAATTCTGCTACTGCACTTGCACAATTTGCTGAAATCACACAGGAACATGAAGTAAAGAGGATCACATTGCTGTTCAGATGTTATCAGCTTGTTATACAGATCAGGAGGCATTGCTGGACCACAAAGTAAGATAAGTATTTCCCCATCATCCTTAAGAATTATCCCTAGTAAAAACGAGCTATAGTTCTCCTTTAAGACCATCCGCTCCAGCCTCTGACCCAGTGCTGCTGAGTAAGTCACAATGATAGGCTCAGAGGCTGTAGACATATCAGCAAAAGCATTTGTCATGGAAGATTGCCTGTTATTTTAGCTCCCTTTAAGCTGGGGTCACACTAACTGATTTTCAGCTGATCTGGAAAAATAGTCTCCATTGTTTCCTGTGGGATAATCTACACAGGATAACTACACTGTTGTTTTGAATATAAAAGGCTGACTGAGGATGTATACACAAATATAAATTTAATGATTCAAAGGAATTTTGTTTTGATTTTGCATTTTAATTTTCTTTTTTTACTAAGAATTTATGGAAGAGTCAAGAAAAAAGCATATCTGTGCTACAAAAGCACATCATTTCTAAATAGCCCCTAGCATCTTGTTTGTAGAAATGTATGCTTTATTTGGATATTTCCGTTAAAGATAGTTATAACTAGTTGATTGCAATGTGTGCATAATAACAAAATGTTATTCCAGAACCTCATAAACCTCATACATATGAACAGGAAACTACTAATGCATAACTGGTATCGTTGTAATTAGGAGGAATATGGCTTTACAAAAAATGTTGGTTTTCCTCAAAAATAAATTATTGAAAGACATTGTATCTCAAATATGGTCTATAGTTATTGTAACTACTATAATAGGTTTATGATTTCATTTTGGGCCAAATCAGCAGACCTTCAAACCAACCAGAATTACTGCATTCAAATCTTCTGATTCTACAGGGTTCCCTAAGATCCAGTTGTTTTCCTATGTGCCATAACACTATCTTTTTCCCACATGGTTACTGAACACAGATCTGTTTGTTCAGTTAGAACAGGGGTGGGCAAACTACAGCCCGTGGGCTGAATCTGACCCTCCTGAAGTTTCTGACCGGCCTGCAGGACGATATTAAAATGTAGGGGGGCCTAATGCCACAGGCATCAGCATGCTAGGCACACCCCTCCCTGACCCTCCGAAGTCATCGAGCTGTTCATGCGGTCCGATGGCTTAAATGTTTGCCCACCCCTGAGTTAGAAGGTCTCAGAATGTATTGCCAGCTTTAAAGTACACAAAAAAGTACAATTATTATAGACTAATGTGTAGTCTACTATAAAAAGCAAGATCCAGCAAAAAAAAGGTACATTTATTTAAATCAGAGATGGACAATAAATGTGAAATAAATGTAAACAGCGAGCTTGTCAAGGTCACACTTTCACCAGAACAATTCTGCTGCAGCTAATAACATTCAAGCAGTCAAAAGAAGTCTAATAGATTCAAAAATATTCTGCCAATTTATAAATCATTATTAGAACTTAAACTCTTTTACGTTCTTTACAATTTCTCTGCTGCCTTTAAAAAAAACACACTACACAACAAATTTTCAAAAATAATGTCTACTTCTGTTTCTTTGAACATTTAGTAGAACAGCATTATTATTTTCTTTAAAAATGACATTCCTTAAACACATTGTCCCCCTCTTGTTTCCTCTCAGTGTGCAACAGAAACAAGCAAGATGCAGCAGCTTTACAAGGTGCTTGGCCCAGAGGAGCTTTTATTTGACTTAGCATTGAGTTAGATGCATAGCAATAGGGAGCAAACATGTTAAGGCTTGGAAAAAAAACCCAGCAGGCTGTAGAAACAGCATTGGTTGCCATTCTGACAAACTTACACTATAAAAGTGATAAGGTATCATAAGGATAAAGGATAGTACCACATATGTTACACAGTAAAGAGGAATGCTAATATCAGATTATACATAACTTTATGTGATATCAATTTTTTTCTAGCTTTTAGCTTAATACTATTATATACTCAGCCAATTTGCATTTATATATATATGTATACTGTGAGTATTACTGTGAAAATGATGTTTATGTTATACTGGTTTCTCAAAAACAAACAAACAAACAACTATTAGATATTCTATTAAAATAGAAGAATTTTTTACATGTTACTCTTAAATTCCCCAAAAGAAGCTGCTGATTGTGATCATACTTTTGTATTCAAAAGAATTCAACTGGCTTTATATGTCACAATTCATTTAAGTATGCTTAATGTATAATTTTTTCATTTCAGCATTGATACTACTGTATGTGTGTGTGTATATATAAGTGTGTGTGTGTGTATATATATGTGTGTATGTATATGTGTGTGTGTGTGTGTGTGTGTATAGAACAATGATGGCCAACCTTTTGAGCTCAGTGTGTCAAAATTCCTCAAAAAACTGAGCATAATTCGGGTGGTGTGTCCCTTTGAGAACATAATTTTCACTACCTGACAGCATAAGCATCTGGAGGCGGGGCAACTCTCCTAATGAGAGCGCAGCACAAACAGCACTCTGATGTGTGTCAGCAAAACCGTCCTGGCGTGTCACCTCTGACACGCGTGTCATAGGTTAGCCATCACTGGTATAGAATATAGTATATATTAAGGGTAAATTTTAATAAAATCAAAAATATCGATATCACAATATCAATATTACCAATATCACAATATTGGCCAATTTTTTTCCAATATCTTGATATCAAAATTTTGCTGATACTGCCAATATCGATATCGCGATATCGGCAATATCAATATCACAATATCGAATTTCCAGCGATATTATGGATTTTTCCTACTAATGAGCAGATTAAAAATTTTGATCAAATTTCGATATCGCGATATCAATATTTTTGATTCTATTAAATTTCGCCCTTTAAGATTATAAATGATACATTTTATTTAAGAAATGAGTCATATTCATGACTCCATAAATAGCGATTGGATACATTTGTAAACGTTTCTGTCTCTTCTTTGTTTTGTTCCTTTTTTTGTAATCTGTAGATCTGATCCACTATCCATGGTCTCAGCACAATAATGGGTTGTCTCCTCTCCATTAGATGCATATTCATTTTCTGTTTTATTATCTATTACTATTATACCACAGACAACTTGGGCGGGACTGAATAAAAGAAAAAAGATCTTCTTAGAATTCAGTTAACTTTCTTTGCATGATCTTCTCTCAATAAATCCATGCTGCGATGGCCTGCTTTAATAGGTTCACTGATCATTTCCCACAGGAAAGTCAATTCATTATTTCCCTTAATGTATCAGTTTAATTCATCACTATTTTATCTTTTAAGAAACACAAATTAAGCACTGTTTTCTAAAGCAAATATTTAACACATTTAACAATATTCATTCCCTGTCTCACACCACAGCTAATGAGTGTGTACAGTACCCAATATATTCATTCAATTACATTCAGCTATAATGTGCTTATTTCTATTTGAACACATGATTCATCAAGTTTTAATGCATTGAAGTGTTTTCCTTCATTATTAGCTTTCTCTAACATGTGAGGGCATCCGATAAGCTACATGCATAAAATAGATATATAGAGCGCTCAGTTCAACTGCCTGTAATCTATGTTTCTGTGAAACTATGAGGACATTATTTGGTTGGAAGCATAAATAATAAAGCATGTCAGTCTAGTAATTCTACATTTATTATATTAGTTAGTAAATGCAAAGGCCATCCTTTTTCTCCTACAATAAAAACTACTCAGCCTTTTCATAAAAGATGATTGCAATTTCCAGTGTCCTGTATTTGCAATAAAAAACTATAACTCATCAGAACTTGAGCTATATGCACTTAAGATATGAGAGCATTTTTTCCACTCAAATGCTGTGCATCATATTAAGTATTCATTGGAATTGGACAGAGTTCAGATACATTCTAACTATAATTGTTCCTGCTTTTCAAGCTGATTGATGCCTTTTGTGAGTTAGACATACTGCTCTCGGTGTTCTTTACTCGGAACAGTGCATTTAGGAAGGGCCCCAGAGATATGACAGCATGCTCAACTTGCAATCAGGCCTAATTCCCAATGCATAATTAAATTAGTTATAAACACTATTAATTGATTGAAACATTTCAGCTATCTATTACATTTTCTTTTTTTTTTTTTGGAAGTGAAGTTTGCAGAATTTAAGTACTGACAAGTAAAAATGTCATGCTGCTGTGCTGCTGTTGCTTTGAAAGTGAACCAGTCAGATAAAAGTCATCTTTAAACCTGATTATTCCACTGGACAAACTCACAGGCTTCCTATGACAATTTTCCCAGCTACAATTAGTCATTGATAATTCATTTTGTACCTTTTTATTATTAATTCTGAAACCTTTGCATTTTTTGTGATTGCATCTCACATATCTTTTATGTAACTTCCTACAATGGATTTATATATCCTATAGTATAGTGAACTATGGTATTTATAGTTTACATATAAATATAGCGCACCTTTATATTTCCAAGGGAGAACGGAGTTTATTATTTTACTTGAAGTGAGGGAGTTAGTCTCTGAAAATACCAGGATTACAATTGAATTTATCTAGGCCTACTACTCATTATTGCACCCAGATAGATTCCATTATAGGTAGGCATTCCTAGATGTGCCAGTCAGTCAGGATATCAAAGGTAGCCTGCATTACATAAGACATTTTCCTCAAGATAATTTTACTGAGCCATCTTCAGGGTGGTAAAGTCCCAAAGAATTGGAGGGCCCAGTTATATTGTCCACTTAGACTGGACAGATCACCTCTGCTAGATTTCTGAGTTTGTTGCCTTGCATTTCAGATATATAAGGTTAATTGGTGGTTAACACCAGATTTTACACAAGCTTCATTATGAGCAAACTCAAACAATTATCCTTCTCCCAAACAAGCAACATTGAAATGGATTTCTAAATTGGCAGGTACCAAGTCATTGTGAGTGGGAGACAGCTACTTAGAAAACTGTAACAGTGAAAACAGAGGCCTAAGAAACATAATGCGGCTTGGAGTTTTAAAATTCCTCAGGTTTCCATGTGGCGGTTCACCTTGTTAGTAGGTAAGTTTAAGTAGAATTTTAGTTCTTTAATGTTAATATACTTTATTTATGCAGTTTGGTACCTTCAAAGTTTGTAAAAGCCTTACAACTATTCTACATGTGAATCAATTAGAGCAGGAATCGGCAACATAAGGCTCTTGAGCAAGATATGGCTCTTTTGATGTCGATATCTGGCAAGCACCGCTCGTTACAGTGTGCCAACAAGTGCTGTAGAGACAGAGCTCTTTCAGCGCTTCTGGGTTGCTAGCCAATCCGGAGCTGCTGACATCACAGGCTTCCAGGGTGCTAGCCAATCAAGAGCCGCAGACGTCACCGCAAGTCCGGATTGCTAGCCAATCCGGAGTGGCATGTGACATCATCGGCTCCGGATTCAAAAGGGCTGAGGGAGCTGCATGTATACCAGAGCATATTCCTTAGATTGAATAATGTAAGTAAGGTTTTAGAGGCAGAAAGTGGTAGGACAGAAGAGGTCAAAAGGACTATACTCTTTATCCTGGTTGGTCCCAGCGCTAGTTTGTTACTGCCCAGACAATCTCAAAATTTACAATAGTCTGTCTCCTAGCTTACAAGGATGTCACAGACTCAAACAGAGAGATGCCAATCTATGAAATATTTACTGCAGAGAGAAGCATTTTTACACAACATTTTTAAGCTTAAGTATATCTTAATCTTGGTATATATGTTACCTTTCACCCAATGTATGATGGTCTTTGGTAGGCTAATAACTGGTGGGCAGTGCCATGGAATCAAGAAATTGGACTGCTAATATTCACTGATCCATTTGACATTAGGTGTTTTAAGGAGGATATTAATAAAGCCTATCACAACCTTTTTTATATAGGTTATGTCTTGTTGCAATATTTTTTAATTGTTTTTTTTTTCATTTTGTTAAACTTTTTGATTAGCCTGATTTATATATGATCGAAAATAAAGTGCAGTGTTGGAATAGATTGATATCAATAAATATTGAACAGTTGAAACACTGCATACTTTGCAGAGTTTTTAGTTTAGACCCACCTTTCAGTACAAGATGAACATCAATATCGTTTTGGATAGGAAATGCTTTTCAACTGTTGCTAAATGATATGACCAATATAGATGCAGTTCCAGCACTCCCATAGGTTTAAAAACGATGCATTTATTAAATCCAAAGTTAAAAACAGGATTCCAAGTTTTCCAATAAAAGCAACAGCTGTGCGGCACCCCCTAACGCATTTCGCGCTTAGGGCGCTTAATCATTAACTGGCCAAGTTTAATTAACAAAGTGGCCACCACAGTCTCCATACTTTGAAAATCCTGATGATTCCACTAGGGTGGAATTAAAGCGAATGTCTATGCAAAAATCTGAATGTAGACTATTTAAAGAAGTAAACTTTTAGTGCTAATGCTAGAATCACACCAGAAGTGCTTCTGTGTTTATAGTAACTGGGAGATGCTTCCAACATTTCTGAACATGTTTGTGCTTGTTGGCATATTTGACAGGTAATAACTTCAAAATAAATAAATGACAAACATATTAAACCTTCCGGAAATATTTAGTGAGAGTGGCCAAAAAGCAGTACAACATACATTATGGTGCAGTCATTAGCCATACACAGATAATAGTGTTAATGAGATTAAGTTGAGATTTTGTATTGTGGGGTTTTTACCTTTTGACTCATACTGGAATTTAATACATGATAGCATTCAGAATAATATACTGTTTATTTAGACGTCTGTATGGTTGTCCACAGGGGAAAACTCAAGGGGGGGCACCAAACGTCATAATATCATGTGATGGTGATGTCATGATGTCACATCACATGATGCATAGGGAATATTGCTAAACTCCCAATGCACTGCTCTGTAACACCCTATCTGCCTAATGGAAGACCATTAGGCAGTAACACAGGGCAGAGGGGTGCATCGGAAGTTTAGGGTTATTCTTGACGTGCTCCATTTCCTGGCCTGGTGGACTTCCAGGTGTGGGGGATTCCCCCCTCTTGCAGCCACTGTGGATGTCCATGGATGTGTGCCTTTTATTTATTTCCCTACATCAGAGTCCTCAAACTCGACCCAGGCCATGCAGAAGAAGAATTTGAATGGGCCGAATTCTTGGACACACTTCACTACCTTGACATTGTGTTATATTTATTATTGTATATTGTATTGTATTTACTATACAGACATTGCATTTCTTATAGTAGTTATATAACATGTTTAGCTGGTATTTAAATCATTTATATTAAATGTAATGTTACTTTTTAAATTAATGCAAAGGGATAATATAATTAATAGCTTATGGCAAAACAAAAGTTCAGGGACAGTCTGACATGTTGCTCTTAGCAAATTAATATATATGTACCAAAGTGTCTGAATATCCCCAGAAAATATGTCAGAGTGTTGCAGATCCTTATAAAGTGTGACTTGAGCACACAGCCAGACTGCAGGATCACACACTAAATATAAAACGTCTCTTAAGAGTTTCAACTTAGATGTGTTGCTATGGAAACTAATAATAAATAAAGTAATGGCTAGCTATTCATACAAAGATTAATGGCAAAGACTATATCCATAAAAATATAATGAAATGTAGGAAGGTCATCATTTAGCCACATGGGTATAGCAAGCCCAAGTGCATATAGAAACAGCAAGGGGGAAGGAGAAAACACTAACTCTTAGTTGAACACATACAAAAAAGATTTTAAAAAAGTAATATGAATGAAATAAAAACTGGACAGGAATATATTGGATACATACAGTAGTAGATAGATCCAATGTTTGTCTTTAAAGTGCACCTGTCACCTCAAAATTCGATTACTGAATTAAGTTCTACTAATGAAACAAACATTTTTTAAAATATAGGTGTGTTAAAGAAATGTACCTTTATACAGCGTTTCTCTTTGTCTATTTCCAGGTCAGTCCTACTTTTCTTTCTCAAGTCCGGTTGAGAGGAGTTAAGATGAAGTGTCATATACAGTATATGATTGATAAATTGCTTCCTCCCCCGATATTCTCAAGCTCATTCATGTAAATGCGCTTTTCATTATAAAGTGAATAAACCCCAGCTTGCAGGGGTCCCTGGGACTCCCACAACTCCCCCTGATCCCCCTCCCCAGCATCAGCCCCCATCCAGCCATCATTAACTGGCAAGTAAGCGGTTGTGATTTAAAACCCAGTTATTTCCATAGCGCTACTGTAATATTAACACTATGGAAATAAATAGTACAACCTAAATAAACCTGATCTAGTAGGGGTCCCTGGGACCCCCAAACCTCAAGCCAGTAACACCCCTCACTTAGCGCTAGGCTCCCAGGGTGACACTTCCCTCCCCCTGCCTTCCTGTGGGGTAGGGGGGCATGTAGTATTAAAAAGAAGGGTTCTCAGGGAATGCTATCCCCCCACTCTCCCCTAGCGCTAGGATGGGTTGGGGGATTGGTACTGCTAGGAGTGGCTCCCAGGGACCCCTGCTAGCTGGGGTTTATTTAGTTTATACTAATTATTTCCATAGCAATAATATTACAGTAACGCTATGAAAATAATTTGGTATTTAATCATAAATGCTTACTTGCCAGTTAATTCTTAATAGCGCTGGTTGGGGAGTTGATGTTGGGGGGATTGGAGGGTTGATGGGGTGGTGTGGGAGGTGTGAGGAATATTAGCACTGCAGAAATATCAGCAGGTATTGCTTTAGCGCTAAGTCTAGCATTTCATGCTTTAGTTACTGCTGCCAATGCGCGTCCCTGATTTCATCTACTGTGCATGGGCGAGATTTTTCAGAGGGAGAGAGGAACCACAGTATTTGGGGGCATGGAAATAGATTTTGAGTGGCAGGTCCTAACCAAAATGGCTGCTTCCACATCTGGAAATTGGGACAACCTTACAGCAAAACCTACTTTATGTACGACAGATGCACTTTAAAATAGCTTTTAAAAAGACAATTTATAGACAGATGGGGATTATTAATGAAAGTTTGAACAAGCACATTCACTCCAACTCTGAGAAGTGGCAAATAGATGCAAATTGGAGCATTCAAATGGGTTGTAAATTTGCCATGTCACAGAGTTTTCTGAATATACGAAGACTGCAGCGAATAAATGTGAATTAGAATCTTTACGCCTCTATTCGCACTTTCATGAATTAGTCTCACCGTGAATAGTACAGCTTAGTAATGCATTGCAAAGCAACTTGGAATAATTTTCGGAGATTGATTGAGAAAGGATGATATGGTACAAATGAACAAATAATTGAACAATAAGAAAATCATGCAAAATGATTTAACTATATGATTGTTTGCAAAAAAGATATGCTTATCTGTATTGCAGAGAAGAAAATTGTGGTGGATATTCATCTGAAAAGAAAATAATTGCTGACTGAAAATATACCCTTGTTGTTTCACTGTAGTGTGTGCTACTGCATATTGCTTAATACAAAAGTAAGATGATAAGATAGATAGATAGATATTTATTTGTCAATTCTACATATGTACATGAGCACATACAAGTACTGAAATTACGTTTCTCATCCCTCCAGCGTACATGACAATGGGGATAGGAATATAAATTACAAAAAACAGTAGGCAAAGTAAAGTGCAAATGCAAGTAAAGTGCAAATGCAATAACATATATAAATAGAATACAATAATACAGTACAATAAAAATAAGTAATGGGAGGTGAAAGTGCGTATCAAAGGGAGAAGGGGGGGAGGGAATGTTGAGCTTGGAGGCAGGTTAAGTCACTGGCTACTTATTGAATTAACAAGGTCATAGGGAGTAGTGATAACAGGAGGGGAGGTTAATAGGTGAGAGAGGGGGAGGAGATAAGTGGAGGAGGCAGAGCAGGGAGAGAGTTAAGAGCTCTTACAGCCTGGTTGGTGAAACTGTTTTTCAGTCTACTAGTCCTAGCCATTAGACTGCGCATTCTTCTCCCTGAGGGTAGCAGGTTGAAGAAACAGTGAAGAGAGGTGCCAATGATTTTCTCAGCCGTTCTCACAATGCTTTGCAGAGATTTCCGATTGGATGCTGCGCAGGCCATGTACCACACAGTGAAGCAGTTAGTCAAGATACTTTCAATGGCTCCTCTGTAGAAGGTGGTCATGATTGATGTAGAAGCTCTTTCTCTCCTTAGTTTACAAAGAAAGTAAAGGCGTTGATGGGCCTTCTTGGCTAGTGATGATGTATTGATGGGCCAGGATAGATCTTCAGTGACATGTACACCCAAGAACTTGGTGTTAGTCACTCTTTCCACAGCAGCTCCTAAAGTGATTTGGAGACTGCTGGGAAAACATATAGTGCTGCTTTCTTGTGACATATAATACTATATACTGCTGCAAACATTTACAATAGTGGTTGAGAAAAAAATGCCATCTGTAGGGGTGGGGTTCATACAATTATATGTGTTGGGAACCATGGAAAGATGGCCACTATCTCTTCACTGAAGTGTACAAAGGGGTCAGAGAGAGAGAGATGCATCTGTTAAAGAGAAGAAAGCATTCCAACAATTCCATAATGTTTTCTGCCACCCTTTACAATTTATTAACCTTGAACATCACAAATTAACTGAGTGATATTGTGTTGAATATACTGCAGACTTGTTCTGGTTTAAAATATTAGCTTGTATTATATGGTGTCCTTTGCTTGATATACTTCAAGTGAACTTTGTTTCTGCTTGCTATAACAGGCACTGAAAATGAAATAACCAAAGACTTAGAGATGATATGTGTTGATAATCAAGCTGAGACAGTTACATTTTATGTATAATGTACACTGTATACAAATGGTTGGAACTAGCATTATATCATACTGTGCTGCAGGTCTATTCTTGTTGCTGTCTTAGATTAATGAACTTAATGAGCCACTCAGTTTTGCAGCTTTGATTTTGAGTGAACAGAGATTGTAAACTGATTTTTATATTACTTTGGACCTCAATTTCTTTTTACACTATGCACAAGGTCTGAGCAGCATTATTAAGGGGATGTTGGTATCAATTCTATGGATCCCTCACATAGCATCATACCCTTTTCCACCAGCTAAAGACTGAGAGACAGTAGTTTACTCCCAAAGCTCTTGATTACTCCATTCATCATTTTATATTTCACTGTTTGTTGATGCATTTCATCTGGAGAGTTGCTGGTTCATTAATATCACTAGCACTTTTCTATTATCTTAATCTTGACTTGATTTTGTAAATGACATTGTTTGTAATAGGACAATTTACTTTTGTTTGTTGAGGTTCAGTTGACTTCCTCCCTCTTTAGACTGATATTTGAATTTGAAGTCACTTGTAACTGAATTTATGCCACTTTGCATCTAATTAGACTGATGTAATTTTTGCTTTTGATACTTGACAGGATATCAGTTACAAACTGAAATGTTCATCTACCATTTAATCCAAGACTGTTAAATGCAGCTCTCTTAGGGGGAGTCTCTTGTTGTCCATATCTGAAGTTTTTTCAGTAAAATGAAAAAAGTAGTATTCATTATAGGGCACATTTACTAAAGTCGAATTGCTTATCCCTGTAAAAACAAATTTGGTTAGCTCTG
>WMED01010122.1:0-14624 GCA_019650415.1 Pipa parva | reverse complement strand
TATGGCTTATATAGTATGTGTAAGGGAGTATGTGAAATGTGTGGCCCATACTAGTATAGCGCAGGGAGCATGGTGAGAGAAAGAAGGTAACTGGGTAGGTAGTGTAAAGTACTGGGTGGTATATAGCAGGAGGAATATTCTAGATGGGGGGAGGAGCATCACCCCGGGAAAGTTACTTAGGGTCTCCAAACACAGGAAGTGGGGGGCAGTGTGAGATAATCGCTGAAGGGAGTTGGATAGTGAGCTGTCTCAGTGTGATGTGACTGTAGATAGCCCATGTTGGAGAAACCCCAGACATTGGCTGCTCCAATGGGACGTAGTGGGAGCTGCGAGAGTGGGATGTAGGTTACCCTGTACAGCTAAGCATATCCCGGGTGAGGATCCCCTGGAGCCGGGTAAAGAGGAGAAATATTTGATGTGTGTTCTGAAACCTGTGAATGACGGTGTAACTTACGTTGAAGTATCTATGTTTAATAAAGAGGATCCGTTGATTGCAAAAGTATACTGGAATGGGCAATATTTTTGTCTGTCATCTTTAAAGGCCTGAAGTGGAGAAACAGCTCTATGTAAGTGTCTTTATGAGAAAGGGAGTACACATCCATTTTATTCATTTTACACTAACCGGGTGAAGAGAGGAGGGGAAGAGAAGATTACAAGGTCACGATTTACACACCAAAGATTTATTATACCCCCTCATCCCCAGACCTGGTTACATATGATTAGTATTGTTTCATGAAATATACTGTTTACTAATATAAGGATGGTATTTAAGTTTTATATGACATCCCAATCTTGACACTCTAATTTTTACAATTATGGTATTGCACGATGAAAGAAAATTTCTCCGGCACTCCAATTGTGTGAATAAAAGAATTAATGCTTTATTATGACTCCATGGTCAAAAAAGTTAAAAACAAGGTGTACATCAAGGGCCTACGCGTTTTGCAGTAGCGTAATACTGTACCACAAATAAAAAAAAGCATTTATCTAATGGGTTACAATGTGATCTGGCTCTTTTAGGGGGTTATTCACTAAAGTCTGAATTGTTGCATAAAGGTGCGATAAAGACAGTCACAATAGGCTGCTACTGTCGCAGTCACAGCTTTATAATGAGAATATTGTCGTAGTCGTGACTTAATTATGGGGAAAATTGTCACAATCTTAACATTAAAAAATTGTCGTGACTTTACAATGGGGAAATTGTGGCGCATTTGCTATGGGAATCCGCTGTTTGTGAATTTGACAGTCGAATTCGCACCTTTGTGAATAACCTCCTAATTAGAATCCGAGTTTTAATTCAGAGTAAGTGGACTCCAGTACAATATATCCACCTGTGACCCCTTGTCTTTCTGCCTAAACAGCCAAATCCCCAATACTTTCTTCCTCCTGTTTCCTCGATTTCATTTTATCTTTTAGTTTTTCCAACTGGAGTAATTTGCTACTCGTGTAATAGCGCAGTTTTACTTCGTTCTTTGATATGAATTCAATGAAAGTATTTACAAATTCCAATAAAAATGATAAATACAAAAAAAAAAAGTTGCAAATGAAAGTAGTAAAAATGGACAAAACTAGAAGCAAACACAAAATAATGGCAGTGGAGCTTCAGCGAAATGGGTAGAAACAGCAGCAGTGGTACTGGTGTGGGGTATTTAGGGTAATAAGTGGCTAGATTGATTACACTTTATTAACAAAGCATGCGTAATACAAGACCATATCCTTCCATGTACTAAGATAATCTGTAAAATGTTACTAGCAGCTACAGTTTGAGTTATGGATACAAGCAGTTAAAGGGTTACTATAACCCTGTGCTGAAACATTTTGTAGGAGTGTTGGTCTGTGATTAAAGTTATGTATGAATAATCAATGTGCACCAAACCTTATTAACAACACTAGAGTGGATTGTATGTCAGCTGCAGCTTATCTATCTGTATCTATCTGTACATCTGTTTCTATCGATTTGTATATCTGTATCTATCTGTATATTTCGATATCTGTATCTATCTGTACATCTGTTTCTATCTATCTGTATATTTCTATATATTTGTATATCTGTATCGATCTGTATATTTCGATATATTTGTATATCTGTATCGATCTGTATATTTCTATATCTGTATCTATCTATATATTTCTATATATCTGTATATATCTATCAGGTAGGATAGAGTGGTTGTGTTCGTCTACAGATGCAAGAAAAAAAAACGAGTATTGTAATACTTGGTTAGATAGACTGACATCCAGATTTGCAATATTTGGTGAAACCTTTTTTATTGGACTAACAGTCAGTTTAGATAGATGAGCTTTCAAGAGGTCTGTGTATTGTTTGAGACTTGATAAAGGGAGGACAGACCTCTTGAAAGCTTGTCTATCTAAACCAGGGGTCAGCAACCTTTTAGGCTAAGAGAGCCATATAGTGCAGCTTTGCTCAGCCCTTTTGAATCTGGAGCCGATGACATCATATGTGACGTCATATAGGTGACGCTGGCAGGTCTGGATTGGCTAGCAACTGCAATTCTAGCAATTGGCTAGAAATGCGGTGACATCAATGGTTCCGGATTGACTCACAACCCTGAAGTGCTGAGAGAGCTTTGTCTCTATGTACAGCGCTTGCCGGCGATTAGCAGGCAGATTGTAGAGAGCGGTGCTTGCATGTAAGCACCACTCATTACAGTCAAAGAGCCAGATGCAGCCATCAAAAGAGCCACATCTGGCTCAAGAGACATAGGTTGCCGACCCCTGATCTAAACTGACTGTTAGTCCAATAAAAAATGTTTCACCAAGTATTGCAAATCTGGAGGTCAGTCCAGTTTATAGATCACCCCAGCTGCAGGCTAGAGCCTGATTAAAAGGCAGCTGGGAGAGCCAGTTGGGTGTTGGTGGAGTTGGAAGTCTGACAGTCTGTGTAGCTATAAGGGAAAGTGTGTATGTATCTATGTGGAAGATGCTGTAACATTTTGTGGTCAGTTAATGAACAGAATTAATGACAAAGGACTTTTACTCTGAAAGTGATGTTTTTGAAGTGACTTTTGTTTTGCCAAAGAAAGGCTGTGTTTTAAGTTCATTTTTCCCCCCTGAAATAAACATTGAATATGAAAGAAACTTGTTGTTTGCAGTGTGTTAAACCCTAAAGGCTGCTCCAGCACTTGAGTCATTCCCTACATATGGTGGAGGAAGCGGGCAGAGATCTCTTAACGTAGGATATTTAAAGGCAAGGTTATTAAAGGGATGTTTGTGTGTTTTGCAAGTTTTTTACTGCTTAAAAGAAGCTGCCATGGAGTAAGTAATGAGGGATCTTTTGCATTGTACACAATAGCAGCAGAAAACTAATGCACAGTAGCAGCAAGGACACTAGGAAGCTTTAAGAGTACAACAAGAAATCAACAGGATATCATAGATGAATGCACAAGCAGAGACTCTCCAAGCTTGCTTGGGGCAACAACAGCAAGTTAATCTTCAATTACATCGGGAAATAAAGGCCTTCCCTGAGAGAACCCCACTGGGGATTACCCAGGAGATCCCTTGCAAAGCCGTGCAGAAAGCGGTACAAAATATGACTCCTGCAGATGATGTGGAGGTGTACCTGATTATTTTTGAAAGAATTGCTAAACAGCATTATTTAGCGGAAGCTTACTGGGCTACTGTTACAGCACCATACCTTATTGGGGAGCCCCAGAAGGTGTATAATGACGTGCTACTTGAGGATGTGCAAGACTACACTAAACTCAGAGGAGATTTTAGCCCGGCTGGGAGTCACCCTGCAGGTGCGTGCCCAGGGGGTACATGTTTGGGAATATGTTACTGAGAAATATGCCAGGTCCCAGATGTGTGATCTTTTTTACCTGATAAGTGAGTGACTGCAACTGGATAGGTTAACTACCAAACTGATTGTAAACCAAGTGGCCTGTGATCGCTTCCTTTGCGCCCTACCAGGTAAAGTTCAATGCTGGGTAAGCCAAGAAAGACCTAAGCATTCTGATTATTTGGTTGCCATCGCCAAGAGAATGCTGGTTACAGAGGCAAGTCTCCAGGAAAGCTCCAATAAAGGAGTATCTTCAAATAGTAAGACGATGCCAGAATATGGTAAGACTGTTTCTGCTATAGGGGTCAGAGGTGTAGGGAAAGGTGAATCTGGAATAGATATGCCTACTAGGCTCTTACTGTCCTTTTTCCCTCAGCTGGGATTTCCTGAGAGGGAACCCAGACCCATTATGTGCTGGCGGTGTCGAGGGTCAAGCTATATTGCAGCAAGGTGCCCCATGGAGGAAGAACCCATGGAATGTGATGAGGCCCTGATCTAGTCCAAAACATTTCACAATAAAATGTTACAACAAGAGAAATCTCACCAAGTGCTCTTAATGGTGGAATTGCATATCATAAGTGTAAGTGACATGCGAGTGTGGAGCGGGTGGAGTATGGTTTAATTTGTAGGAATTTGTATATATATATATGGTGTCTTGAGGAAGGTCCAAGAACCCAGATCTAAACATCACTCTTTGTTTATTAAAATATGTTATGAAGACTCTGTGGAAAAATTAGATATCATGTTATCAAAAATTTGATTCCAATTTTTCAAATTTTTTAATCAAATTTTTCAGTCGAAAACAGTCTTTTATACTTTAAGAAATTTCACCCCTTAGGAGTGCATATTATTTGTGACAAAGTGCAGTTCATTTGGTGATTTTTATTATTTATTCATTTATGAGACAAAATGATTACAATATACAGTAACATTTTCTTTCCTGAATCTCTCCGAATTGATCCCATGTTGCACCTGTAGCTACTCCCTCTGTCTTTGCTGAGACAGCTTGTTCACATCTGATTGAACTTTGCAGCATGCCTGTACATGTCCTTAGCTGTAGGTGTATTGAACATTCTTATCAGCAGAGATATACAGTGTCTTTGTAAGGCTACTGTATGTCAAAAGTGTGTTTTTAAAATGCTTGCAATATTTATATATATAACGAGTTCTGCAAAGGGATAATTTATTGTAAAGGCTTTTTTAATATATCTAATATTTAACATATTATTATAGTGCTAAAATTCCCCTTGTAACAAATTTTGACATGCCCCCTCTGGACATAGACATGGCAGTACTTGAACCTGGCATCCAGTGTATTCCCTAACATTACCGGGAAACTACCCAAAGGTATTAAAGTGTCAGGAAGGAATATGTGTGCATAAACCAATGTAGACCAATATAAAACAATAAATCAATATAGACTGTATGTTCTTGTGGCTATTGTTCTTTTATATAAATTAGTGAAGCATGCGCTTAAAAAAGATGAAGTGCTGAACAATGCCCATAAAACTGACCTATCATTTATTTCTGGGGAGTGTGGGAAGACTAACATAGGGATTAGGCAGTGATCCCTTTGCATCAGCTTCTCTAGTGGACCAAGGTGGCTTCGGTTGAATACTGGAGATACTGGCTGCCAGGTTTAAAGGTTAGTAACTGTGTATACCTCCTGTATGAGGACCTCTGGTCTGGACATATACATTCCTACATGACTTAAACTATGGGATAAACCTCCCCTGGTTTTCTTCAACAAATTAATGAGGTAAAACCAACAGAGAAAAGCAGTTTAATGCACCAAATTGAAAAACACATCAAATGTATCCTGACTTAGAATTAGGCCTCCCCACCACTCCAAAATGTAGGGAACTACCCTTTTTTATTTTCTGGTGTGACATTGGCTGCTATACTGATGCACATTGCATTGTCATTGTACCCATTAACAGATACACCAGATACTCCTACATACAAATCTTAGAATCTCCCATATGATAGAATTCCCTTGGCAGCCAATGTATGCCACATCTAATCCTTTGTTCCTATTGGCAGGACTATGGACAACAGTAAAGGAGCTCAGTGATGACATCCTCTGGGGTCTAATCATCCCTGTCGGGAATGTTCAATGGAAATGGCAGGACATGCGATTCTCCTCTGTACTGCCTGAAAATCAATAGGCTGATTAGATAATGGCCAAATAGTGAAAAACGTCATTAGTAGAACAAGTAAAGTGGTATCAGTCGGTGTGAACAGTTTAAAAAATATAACTGTGCAATTTATCAAACAAGGTAAAACTGCACTGGAAAATTAACATGCGTGAATATACCTATAGGCTTAAATGAACACTTGAAAGAATCTAACTTGTACCTTAAACATATTGGGTAACTGTGGAACCAAAAACTAGCAGGATCCAATATCCCACTGGAAGCCACAATACATATATTTGAATAAAGGGTACTGGGAGTAGAAAATTGTAGTAAAAAACGTATTTCTTTTTTTGTATTAGCAGCACAGCATAAAGCAGTTCAGTGAAACTTTTCTTAATGTGGGCCTCCATCCTAACATCTGCTTTTAGATTTTCCTAGTACTTACACAAAGATTACCCCTCACTAAGGTCAGTGATCCTACTTAACCTAAAATTCTATACTAATGACTATCCCTAGAAGGTCCCCTCTGAGAAGGTAAGTAGTCGTCTCTAATAGTTTGTGTTTGCTTCTTTTACTCTGGTCACGAGTCTTTATATTACCAAGTGGAGGGCTTACTACATCATCATCTGTGGACAGTAAACCACAGGACTAAACAATCTATCAATTTTGGCATATACCAGTTTTCAATGGACACTAAACAATGGACTTCATTATCTTTTGTTTTTGTGCACACTTCCAAATAAACACAATATTAAGTCACTGTGACAAGTTACCTGAGCAGGTGCATGTTAAGTGACTAGAAGAGCTCTTAGAACAACCTTTGTAATCTTCTGAATTGGTGGTGAATTCACCACATAAGAGTTTGATAAATATGAGAATCTAGGGAAGTGTCGAATAGTTGAAAACTCCCACCTTTACATGAATGTTCAGACTTCGATGAATGATTCCCTGAATCTTTCAACAGGATTAAAAACTAAAAAAACTTCACCTTGAAGATGAAGAGCTGACAATCTTGAGATATTGCAAAAACTTTGCCTTAGTTGAAGGTTTTGACACAAGCAGGACTGTTTATAAAATAGAGAAATGGTCAAAAAGTGTGAAAAAAAAGTATTTCCTATTAATTAAATAATTACTGTTACTTTGCCAGATATCACCTATTTTATCATCAAATTACTGATCTTGCCCTACTACTATTAAATAAACTTCTTTCAATTTTTTTTCTACTAATCATTATTACTCATGATTCACCTCACCAAACCTGCTCAAAACCACTAATTCCCATGGGACAACTGCACCGATAATGTGAAAAACGCCAATCAAACACTACAAAGGCCAAAAGCGACAAAAAAAAAAAAAAGGATCCAAACATCAAACAAATTGCAACCAACTATCCTAGTCCATCAAAAACAGCAACAATGTATTCTAAACACTAACAACCACCAAAATCTATTGTAAACAGTAATAAACCGCAATAAAAACACCAAACACATAAAACCAGCATCAAAAATAAAGTAAAGGAAAGTAAAGGAAATAAACCACATTTTTCCTTCCACATTGGTGCAGCAATATTGCCATTGTGATAGGGCCCTGCACCAGTGGGGTCAGCAGTGAGTCCACCGGAGGCCCCAATCCCTGGATGATGTCACATGAGATACGATGTCACAAGAAAAGGAAGGAGGCGAAGGTCCAGATTGCTAGAATCGATCGCCAGTTCTGGCCCCTGGTGTCAACCCTGACCAGGGCTCAATGATCCCAGTGTTACTGGGAGGGTCAGTCTGACCCAGAATGGGGTGCATCACTCATTTTAAGTCAATGGGTAGGCAGGGGGTTAATATATTGTGCCAGTTGGGGTCATTGCAGCTCTGGATAAAAGACATATGGGAAGTATATTAAGGCCACTGAAGAAAAATTGTAATTAAAAGAGACAAATAAGTAGGCAATGCTTGTCCTTTAACACCTATCACTAAACAGGGAGTGTCAATCATAAATGCTTTGACTGAAGACATCTACAAGGACAATATTGTGCAAAAGTACAAACTCTATAGGAGAAATCATCGTTGCCATGAGAACCAAAGTATCTTAAAACAGAAACAAATAGGGAATTTGTACAGTTTGCTTAGATCATTATTTCCACCTCCTCTTTTCCCTTTTTTATGACCATCTCCTCCCACTTAGATGATTTAAAACTGTGGACTTTCTATTCTCATTCTTCTTTAACTTAGCTTGAAGGAAAGACCTGCACATTGAGTGAACAACATGCAGCTTGGATGATTGAGAAGCAGCCTGAACTCCAGATATGGGGAAGCTTAGGAATTTGCTGATTTTTATTTATTTGTTTAATTTATTCATTCTAAAAACCCAAGGGTGAGTAGTACAGTCACATATTTATTTCCCCCCCATTGATGCTGTATTTATATATTAAATCTTTTAAATATTCTAAGAATTTGTTGTAATTTAGGTGATGTAGACGATATGTGCGTGTCTGTGTGTACATATATTATATCATGGATCATTTAACTGCTTTTTAGACTTGGAAATAATGATGTATACAGTATATTAAAATAAGTAAAGTTGAACTAGATGGGAATCTGTCTATCTTTCTAGCAACTAACATGTGATGCACATGCATTCCTTACTACCAATCACACCATGATTATTTTGATTTAATATTATTATTATTATTATTTTTCATTTTGATTTAATAGTAAGAAAATATATGTTGGGATGTCTCAGGTCACGTAACTATAAAGACAGGGGCAATGCAAAATTATACTATCACTTTTAACTGGTAGAGAGGTTACCTGATTTGACCAAGTCATAATGGGGGTCATTCGTTAAAGGTCAAATTTGCCTAGCACAGTGACATCGCGTCTGTTTGCGTCAATACGATTAGGAAGACGCAAATTCACTATTCCTTGTTCATGAAGTAGCGGACAGTGACAGATGCAGTCACATGCGTTGTGTAGCGTATTCAGTCACACAATAGTAAGATGAGAAGTCATTAAGAGTGAGGCGAATTGCTCCAGTGAAGGGCAGTGACGTAAGTCTCATCATATCTCACTAACTATATATAAGTAAAAAATACTTATTTTTACTGTATATGTCACCTTGTGCCTAGTTTATGTTTCGTAGGAGACTAATTTAGTCACAGTCACCATTGTTACTTTTCAATGAATAGTCAAGTTTACGCAATGCTGGATCCCTTTCAACAAACACACAATTTGCCACTCTGATCTGGCAAAGTCAAACAGGTGAATTCACAGTAGTACACTTTGCAGAATCCGCTCCTTAAACAGACTCTGCTGCATGCGGAATAACTGAATCACCTGTGCACGCGCACGCAAATTGATGCAAAGAGCTCTGTACATCCGCAACTGGAGTAAGCGTCAGAATTGGTCTCGTATTTGTCACATCGCAGAGATTGTTGAATAAGCTTGGTTGGAGAAGTCACGAAAGGACTCAAATACGGACATTTATGCAACTGTTCATACTATAGTAAAAACTCCCCATAATGTTAAATGCATTAAAATCATCTTCAGATTAGGGAAATGGCCTCAAACACTTTTAAAGTGTATTACTTGTTTTATATAAATTTTGTTATTGTTCAATTGTATGCAAATAATAATAATAATGAAAAAATGGGGTGAAATGGATCAAAAAGAGATAAAGAATAATTTCACCCCTATGCCCCATACAAAAAAATGTTATCATTAAAAATATATATTACTACAGTACATTTAATTAAAACATTTGGGAATCTAGGGGCTTACGATCTTGTTTATATCTTTTGGCCATGTTGAATTAAAAACTTTTTTATTTTAGTGCTACATCGCCTAATTCCACACTTTGGAATCTTCATGAATTCTGAAATATAAAAATAAACTCCAAAAAGCCCAATTACGCTTTTCCGAGTTTATTCCCGTGAGATCTCGGAAGTTTCTCAATTGATATTAACCGACAGACATTTTCAATTGAGTTTTTCGATCTTGATTTTTTTTGATGTGAAGGTCATGTAAACTATGGTTACCTTTCCATCAAAAAATTAGATCGAAAAGTTTTGGTCCTTAAATATCGATCGAAAATATCGAGTGATTTTTACCGCACAAACAGCCAAGATGTTCTTGGAATAAACTTGGAAAAGCAAAATTGGGTTTTTTTGAGTTTATTAAATTTCACCCGAAATTCATGGAGATTCCTAAACTAATTAATATAACAAACACATGATTGTATTAGTTTGCATATTTGAATGCAACATATTTATCTTTCCAACATTTATCATTTAAAATAGAGTTAACGTATAACTCTCAAAAGTCTTTACCATATAAAATTTAATATTCATGTTTTTTAGTCAAATTAAAAGGAATACTACACAAACAAAAATAATAATATTCTTTTGAAGGATAGAGACAGAAAGCTTGTGATAAATGGTGCAAGGCTTGTGATTTGGATGCTGCTAGCTTACTCGTTAGCCACTCATCTATTGAGATATACAGTATGCACACATTTTATAACCAACAGCTTTAGTTTAACTGTTCAGATTTATTCTTATTAAATCCAGTAATGATGCTAATGCATTACAATGAATCATTGGGTTTTGTGATTTTGCTTTGGCTATATTTAATTTTTGTTACTTGTTGTGAGTGGTTGTTCTCAACTTCACAACAATAAATTAGAGTATTAATCACTACAGAGAGTACAAAATCCTCCTAAAAGAAAGTAGGTGTGTCACAGATAAGTATTTTCCCTTTGCTGTATGATACAAAATAAATCCATGGATCTTTGGCTTCACAATGACATTTGTATATACCAACCTGTGGTCAGTGAGGTTAGAATCCCCTCAATACTATCCTAGGAGGGTTGCCAGATTTTAAACTGGACACCTATAAAATACCCATGGGGCATATTTACTGCAGTCGGATTGATTTTCGTTTTGAAATTGAAAATAAAATTGTGTATTTTTTTTTTTTTTTACCAATTCCGACCTCTTCTCCTATTTACTATGCCCTTTTGTTGGTTTCCGGCACTGGTTTTCATTGTATATCATTACTGCCAGATAATATTGACATTGCCACTAATTTCACTAACAATTTTAACATTTACCAAACATTTACTAAAGTAGGTGTTTGATTTTGTCAGTCAGTTTCAGGTACATTACATTCCTCCACTCTCTAGGTGGCGTTATTCATTATTTTCAGTGGGCACTGAGAGTGATGTTAGTGCCAAAGTTCTGTTTTTTGAAATGGCGTATACATTTATATCGATATTCATAAGGATATTGATATCAAAACGTTAACTTTTTACATATTTATTCTTAAATCCATCATTGTTGTATAGTTTTAACGATATTGATAAATTTACCTTGTAACCTTACCACAATATAGTAAAAATCGCAGCTTGATAAATTGCTACCAGCGAAATGATTCAAGTCCCCCCCCCAAATAACAGAGATAATGGTAGAAAACTGGGATAATAAGGTTTCCGAGTTTAGTAAATATGGCAACGTTAACGTTAACAACTGGATGTGCTTTCTTCTATCTGCATTGACAACACACAGCCATGGGTGTTTGAACAACTACTTTGCAGTGAAAATCCATAAGAAATGTTTTTGGAAGTTGAAGTATTTAGGAAGTACCGGTATATTCATTTTTCTGACTGATGATACTAGTAAATGTCTGTTTTACATTTTTCCACTATCTAGAGTAGCTTTATCTCCCTATTTACAAATTTCCAAGACTACCATCTATGGAAGAAGTTTTTCAGGTTTTATCTTCTTTTAATAAAAGAAATATCCTTTTTACCCCAATGTATATTGGAAACAAAGCCTTTGACAACTGTAAAGCAAGCAGTCTAGGTCAGCCTGTAAATCAGGCATGCTTATAAAGAAATGCTTTCCTGACATTACTTGGAAATCTACAAATATATCAATTGTTTACAAATACTAAATTGATTCTGATCCTCATTCGCTGATCCATTTTCCATTTCATGTAATTAGTGGGATATAAGCACTTTGCATATCAAAAGTAGATGAGGAACTACATCACTACAAAACACCACAATTCCTTAAAGTGCCCCTGTCACCTCAAAACCTATTACTAATTTAGGTTGTACTAATGAAATAAATGTTTTTGTAAATATACAGTATATGTATTAAAAAATGTAAGATGTTCTAGAAAAAGCGCAAACTTATCATAGTGCAGTATATTCAGAACAAAAAAATATATATATAGCCCAAAAGTGCCACTATGTGAGATCGTGTGAATAGTAAAATAAATTAAAACCACCGCGTGATATTATCAAGTTGGACTCTCACCAGACATAAAATGGTTAATCGCTTTAAGCAGACTACCAAACGGTAGATGAAGGAACGTTTCTTCTAGATAACTTCAATGGAACATCACCACTCCTTTTGACTCAGTGTGTAAGGGAAAATGGAGAAAATGCCAAAATAGTGTGATAACGTTTTATTTAAACGATTTAAAAAATAATATAAGAGGTGCACTCACATTTTGTTCCTCTTGTTTAAAAGCATTTAAAAACAATCAATGGTCTGCTTAAAGCGATTAACCATTTTATGTCTGGTGAGAGTCCAACTCTTTTTCTAGAACATCTTTCATTTTATTGATATCGATTGGAGTCTGGAACAACTTTTTGAAGAAAAAGCTGCACACAAATATTTACTGTTTGGACTATTAACATTGTTTTATATTTTTCCCGCGCCATCTAGTTTTTGATCACATATCAATTGTATTAAAAAATGTACCTTTATACAGTGTTTCTCTCTGCCATCTTCCCTATCAGCCTGCCTTTTATTTCCTGGGTCAGGTGATGGTGATTGACATTATACCTCCTCCAATCAGATCCCTGCTAGATTGTCATTTAAGGGATTTGATTGAAGGAGCTGTAATGTCAATTATTTAGCCCCACCCACCCAACTCGGGAAAGAAAAGTCAGACTGACAGGGAAGATGACAGAGAGAAACACTGTATAAAGGTACTTTTTTAAAAAAATACATATATATTAAAAAAAACATTTATTTCATTAGTACAACCTACATTAGTATTAGTTTTGAGGTGACAAGTGCACTGTAACATGGGAGCAGTACACAAACACAAACCAAACATTGTGGCCAACCCGAGCACAGGCTTATCTGTCAAGTAAGGAAAAGGATAAATTCTGGCTACTGTGCCATTTTAGGGAGTTTCAGGTGTAAAATTGTATCCTGCTTAGAATGGGTTTCATTGGATTAACTATATTATGGATATTTTTTAACTTACTGTTCACACATATTACGTTCAACATTTATGTTCATATATATGTATTTTAAACATTAATAATATTGGGAGTTTAATGGGCAGTTCATTAAAGTGTGATTTCACCCAACCAATCATATTCCAGGTAGTATGATGGGATTCTATAAAAGAACGTAACATTGGCTAAGTGGTGTGTAATGTGGTAGAAATGTTAGTGATTAAGAAAATAGTGACAAAATGTGTCCACAAATCTAAGACTAATTTCCATTAACAAACACTAGCCAAACAGCCAAAAAATCAAAAAGTGACACCAGCAACAAAGTATTAAAACAGCCGAAACCAGCGACAGTGCAATAGTGCATCAGTACCAGCGTTATACAAAATAAGAAAGTACATGTAACCCCTCCCCCCCCATAAATGCAAAACAATCATTATGCTAATTCCAGATGTTTTGATACCTTTTCTGGTTTGCTCTTTACAGCGTAAATTGCTGGTTTGGCTTCTTAACTCATTTTCTGCTGGTTTAACTGTTCAGTCAATGACATTTTGGACCTGGTAAACTTTTGTGTAGTAGGTGAAATTTTGCTTTATCGCATACAAATATGCATTGTTGAGAACATATGTTGGCAAAGTGCTTTTTTAAATTAGTTTTTAACTTTTTACTAAGATATTAGTGAAGTATCATTAACTGGAAGCTGTTGTAGACTATTCATTAATCTTACTGTAAGTTTATGGCATCTTTGATCAATTTCAATATGTGAAGTCTTGAGTCATAGATGGAAAGTCATTACTTACTGCCTACATTTTTAAATATTAATCACAAACTTGTAATAAAGTAATCGTCATGAACAGTTGTGTTTTCAACTTGATAATGCACAGATAATTGTTTAAGGATTATGAGAATTGTATAGAAGAGAGACAAATTATGGGGGTTATTCACTAAAGTCCAAATTGTTGCGTATAGGTGCGAATTCGCCAGATAAAGACAGTCGCAATAGGCTGCTGCTGTCGCAGTCGCATCTTTGTAATGAGAATATTGTCGCAGTCGCGACTTTATTATGAGAAAATTGTCGCAATCTTAACATTAAAAAATTGTCACGACTTTACAATGGGGAAATTGTTGCGGATTTGCTATGGGAATCCACTGTTTGCGAATTCGACAGTCGAATTCACACCTTAGTGAATAACCCCCTATTTCTCTGTTCATGATAAGTTACTGGATAAAAATACAATGGAGATTAAATAAATTTGTGTTTTATATTTGTAATGAGTATTGTAACTTTTAACTATTATCTCATAACTCATGAAACTGTGATCTCAACAGGGTGGATTTGAAAAACACAGAAACTGAAAATAATCCATATGCAGGTAACAAGCACTTGCTTACAAACAATCAATTTATTACTGCTTGCTTACAAACAATTTATTACTGCTTGC
>WMED01010121.1:0-12373 GCA_019650415.1 Pipa parva | reverse complement strand
TGGGAAGGGGCTTGTGGGGGAAGCACAGTGTGATAGTGCTCTGATAGTCTTGGAGACAGGTAAGGCATGGCAAGCATGGAGAGATGACCAATCCAAAAAGGATTTGCATTGGAAGAGGGGTAGTCTTATATGGAGAGTATATCCCAAACTCTATATTTTAACTGGAAAAGTTGGGGGTTGTCTTACACTTTAAAATACGGTACTTCTTATTCACTAAGTGGTGGGTTCCCTAAGCGAACAATTTTTGACAGGATTTCTGGGTAGTGTGGCATAGACAGATATTAGGATCCCTGCCACTAACCCCCAATTCACCACGTTGATCTGACGAAGTTAAACTGGTGAATTTGACAGTACGTCTTGCTGAATTCTCTGCTTTGACTGACTCCGGTGCTTGATGAATAGGCAAATTACCTTTGCACGCAAAGTGAATTGAAGAGCTCCATAAGTCTGTGACCATCACTAGCATCCAAATTGGCCATGAATTTGCCACATTGCAGAGTTTACTGAATATGCGAATTGGGGAAGTGGAGAATGAACGCAAGATCAGACCTTTACGTGAGTCTAATGAAGCTGGGTATAGTGTCTCCTGGCGAAACGCATTGAGAACTTTACATTGTAATCAATTTGCTTTCTATGTGTATGATCATATTTTAAAAATGTCGTATATACAATGAATTTTCTACCACTTGGGGAGTTGTAACAAAAACACTTCACCCCCCTCCATTGTTTTAACACTGGCTGCTCTTGCATGAGGTGGTGCCATTTCATCTGGACACTTCTGTTAGAAGAGAATGATTGTTTCTGGGTACTACACTACCTTATTTATGATTTAAAGTATAAGGCACTACTGCCTTTTTTGTGCGCTTCCTTTTAAGAATTTTCTGCTTCCTTTACATAACTCTACTGACTTTCATTAATAAGCCCCCAAGTGTCTAAAAAGTTTGCAGTGTGTCTTTATTTGCAAATATTTAAATGATATAATACAAGTTACCAGTTATTTTTACAAGCCCTGTATGTCTCCTTTAGCAGTGTTGTGAGGACACGTGAACACATGTACTGATAACTGCATCCAATATGTATGACAATGACAGGGGGTGTAGGGTTCCCACGCATTAGACCTGAAATAACCTGCAACAGGAACAGAGCATTAGGTTTTGCAGTGCAAGAGGGTGCAGTATGTAGCAGCCATTGAGCAGCACTCCATGTAGAATATAATGAATATTGCTTTATATAGTGGGAGGGATAAAGAAACTGACATAACTTGAGATCTGCATGGGTCTGTACAGCAAGGTTCCAGACTCAGATAATTTTTTGTAGTTACAACTAAATACATAACACATACTGTAGATGTGCATTAGATTGTTTACCCATTATAGGAGCTAAATTTCACCTATTCAATAAATGTATTACCTTAACCCCTTACTGATTAGGTAGGCTTAAAGGCACATGAAAAAAAACAGTGAAAGTCCTCTTCTATGATGAAGAATTTGCTGCTAGTCACTTGGATTTGTAACTGGACACTTGGCTTTTAACTGGTTTGGTTTTTGTGGCCTGCCTTTCTTACTAGAATCTTGGCTTTTGACCAGTTTGTTGCTGGGGGGTTTGACTTTGTAACTGGATGCTTGACTTTTACCTGGCTTATTCATGGTAACTTGATTTTGGAACTGGACACTTGGTTTATACATGTTTTAGACAAATTAAATATGAATGGATTTGCCGAATGTTTACAAGAAAATTCAAGAACTGTACAGCAAGAGGTTGACTGCTTTCAAGAAATGGGTTTTAGCTCAAAGTACAGGATTATTTCAAAATGGGACTTGCCTACCTTGGTGTCTCCAAGCTTACTATTTGCTCAACCATGAGAGCTGTTGAGGATAGAGAAAAGTCAGGGAAGGAGAGTCCATTCAACTGTAACCCTGCATTCTGAGTTGAACACATACGGATGTTCATCTTATTAGGTCCCCTGCAGTCTTTGGCAATTCAAGCACTTTCTAAGAATTATTAATTATTAAGAATTATGTTTTCTTTGGTCCCAAAGCTATACAATAAATGTCTTACCTTAACCCCATACTGATCAGGTAAGCTTAAAGGCACATGAAAAAAAAACAGTGAAATTCCAACAGTTGCATGATACGAGTTCAGTTTTACAAGGTACTGTATGAGATGGAACTGCTTTAGGAGTCAGACAATTGCACTTGTTCAAAACAAGGTAGCATGAAACTGACCTATAGGTACCAGGTCACTTAACAATAAACTGCCTATTATAAATTGTAATTTGTGGCAGGACCAGGCAGGAGGGTTGGCAGGGTGGCATGTTGAGCTTGTCTTTAATTCTGCTTTTAAAACAACCTACTACTTAAAGGATTTCTGAAATATATAAACAGATAAATAACATTTATGCTATTTAAAAAAAGGACACATTATGACATCTAGAGCTAACAGTTTACAGAGTGACATTAGAATAGATATGTAAGCATCACAATCCAATCCAACCTGCTTTATTTTTTAACATGAAAAGATTTCAGTTTTGAAGCATGTAACATTTCTATACTACAGTGAATCACTGACCTAGTTGTCACAAATCAGTTCAATAAAAAAATGTATTCCCTAGAGTTCTGAAAGGTTTACAGTCAATCAAATATATATACTTAGTTCCAGCTTTACATGTAGATCATGTAATAAAATCAACAGGTATTATACATCCCTAGACTTTACCTACTGATTTAACAGCTGTAGCTGTGTAATCCCTAAAGGGGATGAAAAGAAGGTGAAAAAAAGAAGCCATTGATAAGGACAATACAATGAAAGATATTTTAAAGTGCCGCTAGTACCTAGTGTCATCTTGGAAACTGATTTTATGATTTTTTTTTTTATTGTTTTGTGTTGTCCTCATTTGCTAGTTGAACCGATCCTTTATAAACTTTTCTTTCTTGCACACTTCATGAATACATATTATTTAAAGATTCATAAAAAGCAATGGACAGAAGGAGGGTAGGACTAAGGTATTTTGAGCCCACCAGAGGAGCTGATTGCAAGGACCCCCAGTCTACTAGCTAAAGTTGTAATACACACAACTACCATAATAAATTATCAGTTCTGCAGGACAGTATCCCCCAATACTGAGGCCCACTGGAGGATGCTCTGGTGGGTCAGTCCAACCCTGGACACAAGGGTTTCTACACTTGGAAGGACAGTAACACAAATATCTATTACAAAGTGTAACCATTGGCTATTTAGCTTTAAAATGTGGCTTCCTGGGGAACTTTCTATATATGAATTATCTAAAGCTTCTGTGAAACAATGGGACTGGGTGAGGTCTGTTTAACAAACACATTCTAGTAGAGATAAAAAAAGACAGAAAGCAACAAAATTCATGAATTCAACTTCAAAATTTTTACAAGTAATGTATTTAAAGAGCACCTGTCACTTCAAAACTAATACTAATTTTGGTTGTACTAATGAAATAAACATTTTTGTAAATGTATATGTATTTTAAAAATGTACCTGTATACATCTTCCCTGTCAGCCTGCCTTTTCTTTCCTGAGTGTTGGGTGGGCAGGGATAAATAATGATTGACATTATAGCTCCTCCAATCATATCCTTTATATCATGATCTAGGAGGGATCTGATTGGAGTAGCTATAATGTCAATGAGCATCACCAGACCCAGGAAAGAAAAGGCAGGCTGACAGGGAAGATGACAGAGGTACATTTTTTTAAACACATATATATATTTAAAAAAACGTTAATTTGATTAGTACAGCCTAAATTAGTATTTGTGTTTTGAGGTGACAAGTGCACTTTAAATAACTTTCATGCCAATTCAAATTCATGTTACTGTTCCTTTAGTGGATAAAACATGGCTGAAGCAATGAAAGAGAAAAACAAACACAAAGTAATATGAATCTGGAATTTAAATTGAAAGATAACATTTAGAAATAACTGCCATTCCAAAGCAAATGTGACGTTTTCTTTTTCTGCCTTTACTGGTCATTTAAAGTATTACTGAAACTATTATAGAAAACAAATATTGTTTGGACACCATACTCCCACACATATCTGTAATAGTTATCAGTATTTCTACAGGGTTTTTATAAAGTACTTTTAAGGATACTAATTGAAGCACTTGATTGTTTTCAACCGACTAAGTAGAATCTGCTATGCTTACTAACCTAGTAGCCCATTGATTCTTTTTGCAGAACTGCATACTATTACTCTATTCATTGAAATAAATAGTCTTGGCTAACTTTCATCTAAGGTAAGGTTTCATTTAACATGTCCTCTCTGTGCCTAGTTCTACTTAATTCTTCACCTCCCAGGCTACAGGCTATTTCCCATGACCAAGGTGGGACCCACGAGACATGACCATCCCATTACTTCTTCGGTTGCTTCCTGGCAGATACTAAGGTTTGTCACATTCATCTGTCTCCAAAAATGCCTGCTCCTTGTAACCAGCAAACTTAACTAAAGAAGCAACCAGAGTGAGATCTGAGGGGAATCAGATCAGCCAAGAACAAAGTACCAAACTATTAAGCCAAAAACCATGTCACTAAGATTTTCTGTATCATGCACTGGAACTAGCTGAAGAATCACAGGTTCCCTAACTTCTCTTTAAAGTGAATTACATCAGCCAGTAGCTGGGGTGGACTAGGACAGCAGATTATTGGTAAGGAGTTATGAAAAAGAATAACTTTGTAAGTGCCTAACACTTCCACAGTCTTGTCAAAGGAAGTTATCCATTAGTCTCTATCAAGCATCACCACAACAGATGTGGAAGAAACATTACCCACAAGATAGTAGGAAAGTCCCCATTAATGTTGAAGAATTTGTTGTTAGCCACTTGGATTTGTAACTGGACGCTTGGTTTTTAACTAGTTTGATAAAAGGCAAGCCTTTCTTACTAGAATCTTTGCTTTTGACTAGTTTGTTGCTGTGGTATGACTTTGTAATTGGATTTTTTTACTTCTACCTGGCTTGTTTATGGTAACTTGATTTTGGAACTGGACACTTGATTTATACCTTTCATTAAGAGATTTGCCAAATTTTTGCAAGAAAAATTAAGAACTGCAAAGCAGTTGTTCACTACTTTCTAGATATGGGCTTTAGCTCAAAATACAGGATTATTTCTAAATGGGGCTTGGCTTCTCCCTAGCTCAACCAGTAGCTCTGTAGTTCCTACTTCCTATCCAAGGTGCAGTCACATGATCAACCAGAATATCCTGACTAAGGAAGCCAGCCACTTACTATTTCCCCAACTATGAGAGCTGTTGGTGCTCAGAGAAAAGTCAGCAAAAGAGAGTCCATTCAACTGTAATCCTGCATTCAGAGTAGAACACATATGGGAGTTCATCTTACTAGGTCCCCTGCAGTCTTTGTCAGTTCAAGCACTTTCTAAGAATTGTTTTCTTTACTTTAACTTGAGAGTTACTTTTTTATTTGGCTCTTTCTCTCCAGCTGGCAGACATCCCTAGCTGGTTAATGTTCTGTATTGTTACACCGTGCTTTATACTGTATATGTTCCCATTGTTGGCAAAATTCATGTATTTCAGATATACCATAAATAAAATGTATTACTTGGGACAGGATGCTGCAACTAGGCTGCTTCTGAGGACCACTTATTATAACTCTATTGAACTTGGATGCTGCTGGTGGCCATATAACTGGGCACTTTTTACTATAATAATTACTGGTCAATGGAGATAGATGTTTTACTATGCACACAGACTGTTTGGTGAATGGTATTGAAACCTGGAAACTGGTCAATTAGGATGGAACTATGGGAGGGTTATTTTGTTGTTCCATCTTCCGGCTATGCCTCTGACTGGGCTTCTTCTGGAAACATGCCATTCTAACTAGGCTATCATTGTAGACTTGGAATTGTAACTGGAATTTTGCAGGAGATTGAGTATTGTATATAGGCTACTACTTAGCTACTTTACACTTACTATTGTAACTACCCCACATTCAGAGACCCTGCAAATAGATGAAGAATGAGATAATGGAAGGTATGGGTATTTAAGCAGGGTGACCATGGGAAGCAGCCTCAAATTTTTTCCCAGGAGCCACTTAATTATAGGTATGATATTGCCAAGGACATAACTATGGGTAGAGGGGGCAAAAATGATTGTATAGAAGTCTATAAAAGAATTGTTCAGGCTGTATGAAGGGCAAAGCTGAAAACGTTTATTGTGTCAGCATCATAAAAATGCACATCTTAATGAAAGCACAACATTTCAGGGGGGAAGATCCTCCCATCCTTGAATATTCTCAGGGTAGGTCTCCCCCCCCCCCCCCCCCCCCCCCCCCCCCCCCCAAGACATTGTGCATTCATTATGAGGTACATTCGTTTGAAGATGTCACAATAAAAGTTTCCAGCTTCTCCATTCATACAGCCTGAATGAACCTTTCTTTTTTATGCTTCTATTGATCCTAGGTAGAGGCACCCAGAGATAATTCATACTGCTAAATTATTCTTTTTGAATGATATCACAAAGAATTGTACCTTCCATCAAAGAGCAAACATAAAGTGCACGTTTACATAGTCAGCAAATGAAGCCACATAGTTATCCCATCTGTTATTTTAATAGGAAATGTTTTCCTGCATGGCAAGTCTGGGTATTCCATGTGCTTGAAGCTAATTGTCATACATGCAGCTGTGGCATTTTCTGCAAGTTAAATGACTGTTGTACTTCAGTATATATTTTGTTTATAACAATATTGAATAAATAAAGAGAAGAGTTTGCTCTATCTGTAGGCTTGCACCCCTCTTTCACAAATGCTCTTACCATAGATCTGTCAGTTACACTGCAACTTGCAGAATAGACCAACGGGGGAATTCACCATTCAGCGAAGTGAGCTCCGAAGCCTTCGGCTCACTTCGCAAATGGTATTATGCGCATGCTGATGTCCTGCTGATGTCAGCATACGCATTAAAGGGATTCGCGTCTCGACGAGGCAACTCTTTTGGTCTTGCCGAGGCGGGAATCCCTTTAATGCGCATGCTGATGTCCGCACGCAGGACATCAGCATGTGCATAATACCATTTGCGAAGTGAGCCGAAGGCTTCGGAGCTCACTTCGCTGAATGGTGAATTCCCCCCTCAAGAATCTGCAAACTGTACTATCAAAAGAGCCATTTTTGCCCCCTCTTCCATTAAAGAAAAGTAGTCTGGAGCCGCAAACATAACAGCTTAGAAACTTTTAAATTTTAATCTTTTTTTTTAATTTTACCTGTTACAACATCAGAATACAACAAAACAGAAGAAAATAACAAAAAAAATAAAATAATGTATAAATCCAAATTACATTTATAAATAACCTTTGTTCTCTTTTTTTCATTTGTCAACCAAGGCAGAAGGGAGCCACAGCAAGGGGACTTAGGAGCCACATGCTGCTCCAAAGCCGTGGTTTGCCTTCCCCTGGAATAGACTATCAGTTCTATATATTCCAGTACATCCTGTTGCAGCGATTTAGTTGCAGCATCAATCAACATGTGCTTAAAAGTGGTACTGCCGACCCTGATCTGGGAGGTCCAACCAGCTTAGGAAATGAAGAAATTTTACATTTTTTTAAATATAATTGCCATTGAAATTGATCGGATGTGACGTACCCTGTGTTTTGTTGCTACCATCAGTGCCATGCTCCCAGCTATCATTTCATTTAAACAGCCCTAATCTCTAAGGACAGCCATGCCCATCAGAAAGTAGAAAGCTAAAAACTTTCCCCCTACTCTCTAAAATGCCAAGTTACCTAACATGTGCCTAGCTGTTATTACTTTATAAATAAAGGTGTTGCTTTTTTTTTTTTCTCCAATTGCCTGTGAAACCAGTTAATTTAAACACAGTGGAGGAAAGCTGTGAAAGGAGAGACAGGAGTTTGAGGGGACCAGCTCTACATATCAGTGACAGCCCAGAGCCCTTGCTGTTTGAGGAGCAGAGAGGAAGGGGGAGGGGGTGCCAGGCTTGTGGCTTGTACAAGACAGAATGACTTGTAACTCCTGGGAAAAGCCACACACTGTGCTCTGTAATGAATTACCTGTTTCTAGCTCTGTTAGGCAACTTGAGAAGGAAAAGCAGATGAAGTATGTGACCAGAAGGTAGACTGTCAGGATAGCTCCAGCTAGCTGAATGAGCCCATTTAGTGTGTGCTTGTACTGGGATTACTGGCAATCCCAGCACCATTCTCTTGGACACACACTCAAGGACATTAGATTGTCTTTTATTTTTTGTTTTTTTTTTCCTGGGGATTTGGGAAGGAGAAGAAGCCAAAACCTGAATTTAAAAGCAGAGAGGGCACTGCAAAGTTTCCTTGTGTCGCTGGACAATGGGTCGGTGTAAAGGGCTGAGAAAGCAACAAGCTGTGGAATGAATGTAACAATGTAACAATGTGATCGCTGAGTCGCAGCTTCTGATCATTCCAGGGGCAGATCGCAGACTGACAGGTGTGTGTGTGTGGCTGCACTCGCCTCTCTCTCTCTGCAGACTGTTTGATTCTTTACTGGAAGCAGCAACAGGTCGCTGCATCTAAAACTCATACAGGTAAGCAAAATCGTGCAGACAAAGCTGAGTGCTAACAACTGCCGCTGCAATTTCATGGAAAGGAACATTACAGACAAATCTGCTTTTATAAGACTTTAACATCGCAAAGGGAGAGGTGAGGAGTGAAGAGGCTGCTGCCAGTGCTGTACCCACGCAGCCTGGCACCCAGTGAGGGTACATGGAGTGACAGCCAGTGCATGTGAAAGCAGGGGGTATCTGTGTCCTCTCTCTGCCCTCAGTGCCATGGTGCTTCCTAGGACGATCCTGGAGGAGGAGTGGCAATCCGAGGGGCTGCAGACCGTGGGCATTGTCTTTTTAATCTTCAGCTCCCTGAAACTATTGCACTTCCTGGGGATCATTGACTTCTCTGCGGAAGGTAAGAGAGGAAGGTGGAAGCAGTTGTACTGGGGGGAATCAAGTGTGGGACTGGGGGCTACAGGGTGTTTTGGGGGTTGTAGTTCAATAGGAGTTACACTTGTAAATGAATCAGAAGTACTTACTATATACACAGATTGTTTTTTTGGTGAAACCATTTTCTGGACCCTTAGAGCTTACAATCTAATACGCTACCTGATTAAAAAAAAATGTAGTTTGCATAACAAGAGGAAAAATCCTATTTAGATTGGCACAGCAGATATTACTAGATAATACTGGTAAAAAATGTTCTCTGGAATTGTATTGTTTAGAGTTTGTTTCTCTCCTGTGGGGCTGCAGTCATCTTTTTGTTAAGTAAACAAAGCACCAACCCCCCCCCCCCCCCCCCCCCCACCACCACCCACCCAGTCTTATTCTTTTCTATGGAACTTTAGAGTATAAGTGACTGAGAAACCCCAGTTTAGCTGAACCCAGCAGAAAGAGAGAGAGAGGGAACAAAGTAAGGGAAAATCAGGAATTCAACTACAAAGATGACATCTTCACAGGTACTGTTAGGATAAACTGCCATGCGAAGTCATGAAGGGATTTTTCTTCTGGTGGTCTTGGTCCAAGGGAAGCAACTCAAGGTTTTTTCAAACCTGATAAGTTAAACATTTAAGGGGGTTATTCACTAAAGTCCGAATTGTTGCGTATAGGTGCGAATTCGCCAGATAAAGACAGTCGCAATAGGCTGCTACTGTCGCAGTCGCGTCTTTATAATGAGAATATTGTCACAGTCGTAACTTTATTATGGGAAAATTGTCACAGTCGTAACATTATAAAATTGTCGCAAACTTTACAATGGGGAAATTGTAGCGGATTTGCTATGGGAATCTAATGTTTGCGAATTTGACAGTCGAATTCGCACCTTAGTGAATAAACCCCTTGGTGTAAACTCATTTTTTCTAAACATATCAAATTACAGGGGGAATTTACACAAACGTTTACATAATAGTGAGCGCCAGTGCCACTTTTCTAATACATTTTCATATTCTTCTTTATTTAACTTTGTAGCTTTACTCATTCAGGTGCTCTGTTAACCTCTCCGACTTCAAAGTATTAAACTATAAGGTGTGTGTGTTTGATAATGCTATTTGTATACCATTTGTTTCAATTTGCAGTGCAGTGTGTGAGAGCCTAATGTAAGACAAAATAAAGAAAATCTATTAAATGTATAATTCAAGAGAGAATTAATAGAATTTAGGTTTGGAGTTTTGACTCTTTAAATGAGCTAAGTTTTACACTGCTAGAAGGGTGAAAACCCGTAAACCAACAGCAAGTCTAAATGACACGATGCATAACACAGCGTATCCATATGGTGACCATTGTAGGGCATGATGTAAAATGATGTAAGTTCACATGCATGCCCATGTTCCCAGCCATGCCTTTATATGACATATTTAGGTGTCAGTAATGGAACACTGGAGCCATTGACCATACAATGAATGAAATCCATATTTCATATTTCATGTTTAGAAAACCTCAAGTTATATGGACCTTCAGACTGAGGCATCTCGCACCCAGTGAATTGTGCTATCTCTGTAAAGTACTGCATAATATATCAGCGCTCTATAAATTAATAAATACTTATATACATACCAAGCAGCCCATTACTTACTGGACCAAGGCCCACTATTTTGGGTTCCTGCTTAGATTCACCTATAAAGTTGGGTGGGCCAATCTGTGCTTGCTCTGGATTAAATCCACAAAGCAGCATAATATAAGAATATTAGAATTTATGTGAAAGGTAAGATGAGGAAGTTGTCTATTAAAGAGTCATGCAAAATCCCATGTAGAGTAATGTTAGACTGCTTGTATCTTGATCTATTCATGAGTCAGCTTTGCTGCCTGAGCCAACAGTGGTCAATCTAAAGAGATCAGCTGCTCTAGACTGGTCTAGAGATAGTATCTATCTCTGAGTCAGTCTTATACAGCAGTGTTTCTAAGATTTCCTTATTTTATTGCATTGACGTTTCAAGCACAGTGAGTCCTAGCATTGGAGAGTAAGGTTACCAGATCATCTAACAAAACGGGGACACATAAAAAAAGCAATTAGCTGGACTGCACTGATTTGCAAATCAGGTTCATTAAATGAAATGTAGGCAGTATGCAATCAGCACAGAGATGCTGTTACTTTCTTTGTGTTTTGGAAATGTTTTCCTAATCCTAGTGTACTATTTATTCTCTCCATCCTTTTGCACAAATGTAGTATAGTGGAACTGTCAGGAAGTGCAATAGTCAGGTTTACTGATTTGCAGAGGAGAAGGAGGTTACAGCTAATATACCAGTATTGAGGGCGTGGAATCTAAGATAGGCCTGGTGTTCACCTAGAGCCCCCCGCAAGGAGGTTAGGATTTAGCTGCAAAACCTATCCAGATCACGACCCCTCGGACTGGTCAAGCAATAAAGTATAATCCCAAGCTGCAGATAATAAATGCTGGAAGATTCCAGGTATGGTACAGATAGGATATCGGGCAGGTAACAGGTCAGGTAATGGCAAGGTACAGGCAAGGTACTTATACATATATATTTTAGCCTCTGAGCTCCTGTAAGCTCTATACTTGGGCATAGAAGTGATCTGACAGGCTCCTTTTATAGGAAGAGGAGCCTGTCAGCCGGCCCGGCCAAGGCGCGTCATAAGCGCGCGCCCACGACATGCGCGTCATCTTCCTGCGCGCCTACACGCTGTGACCGCCGGAGGAGAGGCGCCTGACGCCGCATGGAGCGCGACGCTGGAGCGAGCGGCCGGTAAGTGTATTCCTTACAGGAACTAAATAAGAAAAAAAAACTTAATCTCATGCTGGAGACCATAGTGATTAGGAAGCACTGTAAATTCAGATGCCCTGTAAAATGGAGCTAAGGTCTCGAGGAACTAAAAAGATTTCTCTTAAAGGTGAAATTTATAAAGCTCGAGAAAGTCGATTTTGACCTTCTCGAGTTTTACCAATGTAAAAAAATGGCTGCCAGATCAAAAAATATCCATCCATACTTTTTGATCAGTTTTATCGATCGAAACATTTCGATCAAGTTTTTTGTTCTGATTTTTTGATGGAAAGGTAGCCATATTTTACATTAGTTGTATGGCTACCTTTCCATCCAAAAATCTGATTGGTAAAATCGATTGAAAAGTATTGATCGAACTTTTTCGATTGGGCACCCGTTTTTTTCCATCGATAAAACTTGAGAAGGTTGAAATCGACTTTCTCAAGCTTCATAAATTTCGCCCTTAGTATCAAGTGAACTCGAGCCAAAGTAAGCTCGAAATATGTTGTGAAAATAAAGTGGCTATTTAAGCTGATGCTCCAGTCCCTTCTGTTATGTAGTTCAGTTTTTTTTGTACCCTAATATAAGTGTAACAAGTTGTTAGAGTACAAACCCCAAAATCAGAAAAGTTGGCACGTTGTGTAAATCGTAAATAAAAAC
>WMED01010119.1:0-15933 GCA_019650415.1 Pipa parva | reverse complement strand
GAGGGGGGCGCCTAGGGCGCCAATAGAGCTAGAGCTGGCTCTGACCACAACATATTGATATAGTTTTTATTTAACTACTACCCTGTTTCCCCAAAAATAAGACTGTAATAAAGTACGAGAAATAAACCGTACCAGTACTGTGAAAATAAGGACTAGTGTGTCTTTAGGAGCAAAAAATAATATAAGACCCTGTTTTATTTTCAGGGAAACAGAGTAGTAGTCATAATTTTAAAACGTTATACATATTAGATCTGTTGTTGTTCTATTGCTGTGCTTCTTCAGGGAATAAACTCTGCATTATTTGTATTTCTAAAATGACTTCTTGTATATCTAGGAACTGAAGGTCATCCTTGGAATGCACAGACCCCCACTAGCTCTATCTGTAAATGTGTGATGTACCATGCCATTTGGCATTGATGGTTATTTAGGGGCTAATTCACCATTGTGCGTAGTGAGCTGCGAAGCCTTCGGCTCACTTCGCACATGGTGTTATGCACCCGATGATGTCCTGCATGCGGACATCAGCGAGCGCATTAAAGGAATTTCAGTCTCGGCGAGAACACTCGAGTCTCCTTGCCAAGACTGAAATTCCTTTAATGCGCTCACTGATGTCCGTATGCAGGACATCAGCGGGCGCATAACACCATGTGTGAAGTGAGCTGAAGGCTTTGCAGCTCACTACACACAATGGTGAATTAGCCCCTTAACCTTAGTGTATATGATATCTGGAAATGCTACTTGCACCCTCCTCTACTATTAGCAGTGTTGGAGTTACATCTCAGGAGCTTTTAGGCACAGAATGCTTGGCACCTTAGGCCACACCCACTAACTGACCACACTCCTTTGTAAAGATAAACACAGACTAAATTATCCAGTGAACTAAAGTGCTGTCTGTCTTATAATTCCATACAAAGTGATATAACATATGTCAAAATCAACATTTTACTATTAAAAATGCTTCTCAGTTAGAATGAATTCCCTTGCTTCCCCCTGCCTATGTCCCTGTCTAGGAGTGAAGCGCCATTCAGACTGAGCTGCCTACAGACACTTGCCTGTTGTTCCTAAAGGAAAATCCAGCCCTGACTATTAGAGAAATACCCCAATCCTTGTTAGCTTAAACTTCCTTCCACTATCTGGTATGGTTAATTCCACAGGTTTTGTTGTTAGTAGTGGCTTGGTTACTGTATATAACCGGGGATCAGCTTTACTTTTATCCTGCTGTATACTGAATACGTTTCTATATTCTGCCAACATTTAGAAATTAGTTTGTTTTTGAGGTTGTACAAATCTGCAAAGTTTGTATGGTTTGTCAGTTAATTTGCAAAGCCATGGTAGAAGCAAGATTTAATTTCAAAGCCACTGACATCAGTGATTCAATATTCTTTGTAGAATATGCTGGTGCTAAAGGTGTGGTGCGGGCACAATTTATTACGATATCCCAAGGTGTTAATAGCAGTTTCTCCATAGGACTACATACATTTACTGTTTTATCTGCAAAATGATTTTTATCAAAAAATTTTACATGACAAAGCCAACCCAGCTTTATCTGTCTATTAATAGCAATAGTCTGAATAGTAAAGTGTAATGTTACAAAAACGAGCAGACAGAAACAACTTAATTAATAGCCAAATGTCCAGTTACAATGCAATTTCATCAGCAAGAATAACATACAGTTAAATGTAAGGTATCCACAAATTACAAAGCAATAGTAGAGTTACTGAGGGGTTCCACTCCTTCATTGCTTGAAACCCAACCACACAGGGAACTGCCTAATAGTTTCCAGTGCAAGAACAGCTAGTCTGCAGCTATGTAGATTGGGTATAATTGTTAAAGAAGAAATAAAGCTACCTCCACACAAATACATAATACATTTTCCCACTTACCTGCCTCCTCAATCACTGTTTAAAAAATTAAAGTGTTTTACATTGTGATAGGTCACATGTCTTTTGTGCACCACCAGTGCACAAAAGGGGATTGATTTCCTTCCAGCTATTGTATCCGATTGGAAAAGAGCCTTCTTAAGGAAAGTTTATCAATTAATGTTTGCTCATTTATAAATAGCCCTATTGTATAACATTACTTGTAATATAGACATAATGCTTGTTTGCATATTTTATTCCTGTTTTTCAATTTAGTTCTTGTTTAAGGACAAAATAAAATACAAAAATACATCAGAGGAATGGTACAAATAAAAAAAGGTGACAAAGTGCATCAAAGTGAAAAAAGCCCAGATACAGTATTTTGTTAATAATAAACGAATACCTTGACAAGACTAATGGAATGTTTCAGAGGAAGGCCTTATAATTCTACTGGAGATGAGACTTTGACATCGTCTACTAAAACCTGTGCATGCTGGGAGAGGCATGAGAGCGGCACTTAACTTTTAGCTGAATTCTCCATGTGGTGCTTATCATTAAGATGACTATGAGGCACAACCTTTTCTACAGGCTTCCTGTCCTGGTTTATTAAGGTCATATGTGTCTCCAAACCCCCCAATGACATTCTTTAGTTTAAGAAGTTAAAAAGACAATTTGCTAGGACCGCATTTGAACAATTCTGATTTTAGAAATTTTGTGATTTTTCATCACTGTATAAGACAGCAAATCCTTGTGCCGGTTAAAACTTTCCATTGGCAAGAAGCATCCGGCTCTATTACATTAGAAAGAGATAAAGTTGTAGTCTGAACAGGGAAGCCTTTTATTCTTTTTCTATTTCAGCTGTGGTCTTGCGCAGTTTCTTTTTTAAAACTCATGACCTTGAACAGTGTCTAAAACTACTGACATTATGACATGTGAACTGCAGCAGTACAAATATGTCATTGTTTCTAATAGTTCAGTAATCAGGCCTGTTTCATTTCACACAGGAACAAGTAGGGACAAATATGCAATTTCTGCGTTAAGGATAAGGTGCTATTTTCGCTTCCTGAACTGTGCGCTTCTTTGTGTAATTCTCACATTTACTGAATAATCATGTCACCACATATTTTTAAATAAGGAAGTGGGTTTAAGACCCCAGGGCTACATAGTTGAGTCAGAAAATACTAAACCATATTGTTTTTTTTTTTTTCTCTTTGATGTTAATTAAACCATCATTGAATTTTGCTGAACTTAGCAATAAAGTAAATAGAAAATATTTATAAAACATTGTCATACATTTTTATTACATCTCAAAACATTTGAAATTCATGAAGCACAATCTTTTTTGTATCCTGCATTTTCTAGGAATTTTGATGAGATAAATATGAGACAATAAATTACTATGGTTTCCACAATCCTCTGTGGCTACCTTTAAAGGAACAGTGCACACAATGTAACAGTAATCATTGAAATAAATACATTATGGGCACTATGAATTCCTGAATGTGACAATGTGTATGGCAAGAACCAGCAAACAATGTTACATTACTTCCTATATAGATTACTCACACAGTAGCTGAAGAAGCAAATAATACTACAGTTGTCAAGCAGAGGATTCCTGGATTTAGTCCAATAAATTATTTAGGGTAAACCTTATCCTACCCCTTGTAACACCTATCTGGGATGAGGGAATCCATATCCTACTAATGGGATTTACCCATTCCCCATTTCTCCCTTTTTTGGGATTTACTAATACAGTAGTTTGCAGAAATTGAGTGGATCATTATTATTATGGATCCAAACATAGATCCAGGGGAAGGATATGTAATAATATATGAACTGATGTGCCTTGTGATACAACCAAGTTCTGCCACTCTACTCCCTCAAAATTATAACAATACAAAATGCCTATTGTTGGGGGTAGAAGGATGTGGTTGGAAGCCAGAGGAGATGTTGGGCCTGCAGAATATAAATGTGCAGTTCTAACAACTGTCCCCATAATGCTGACCAATGCAGCACATATAAAATTGTTTGGTTCCACTGTTGTTCTATTGCTGTGCTTCAACACTGAATAAATTTAGCTCTGCTTTATTTGTATTACTTAAATGACTTCTGGTGTATCCTGGGAGAAAATGTGTTTCTTGGGATCCATACACCACTACTAATTCTATGTGAATGTATCGTGCACCATGTTAGGATTAATGGTGATTTAGCCATAGTGTATGTCATATCTGAAAATTCAACTTGCACCTTCCTTAGTATTAGAGATATTCCCTCAGTCCTTTTTGGCTCAAACTACCCTTCATTTAACTGGTAAGCATGCATTACATTATAGCTGAGGGCCCCATTTTATAGGATGCAGGTGACTGTGGCCTGCGGCACTGCACAGTTTCCTAACTGCCATACACTAACAAATAAAATATAAACACTAGAAGTTTCAGCAATACCAGTAACATGACAGAGGAGGATTCTTTATTTTACAACAAATGAACTATACAGCAGAAGTGATATTTTGTAATTCATAAACACTATTCCCCTGAGAAATGTAATTTCCTACAAGACAATGGATTATGAGCAAGAAACTGACCATATCCCTTACACCTGGATCCTGCCTTAGAATTCTGCTGCTGTATCTTACTTGCAAACACTGTGAGATCTCTCAGGTTGGGTTCTATTTATACCAATAAGGGATTTCTGAACAGAAACAGCTTCAGTTTGGTCCAGCCTAAGTTTGAGCTCTCTCACTGGATGTCAAACTACCAATTCTGCCCATAACACTATGCATACCTAGGTATATTTCTGTATGCACAAAGCAACTTACAACTAGGGCTAATAACTCCATTGCTCCCCTCTGTACTGGTGGAACATACTGAGACAAAGCCTGGATTGGCAACTCCCACAGTCACTTGCAGATGGGATCACTCTTATCATTTCAAACTGACCTGGCTCCTACACTGTAGTAATACATAGGAAACTATGCCATCTATTATGAGGGAGGAATAGATAGGTATGCTACCATACCCCTTCATTTTCCATAGGGAACTATGCCATCTATTATGGGGGAGTTATAGATAGGTATGCTACCATAAATCCTTCATTCCATAGTCAGAGAACAACAAATGCCATAAAGAGACACTAACTATGGCCATAAATTGAACGTGTTGCTGCTGCAGTTCCCACTGCCATCCCTTTCTTAGGGACCAGGTCTCTATAAAAGGAAACCTACTTTGACACAGAGAGGACTATATTAACTAGTAAGAGGGGAATGCATGAATATTATACTTCACTTCAATAGTCAGAAAACACAAAATCTACATGTAAAAATCACAGATATAAGTGAAATATTATTCATGAAAGGTTTTTTTTTCTCTATTTTAAATTTTACAATACTGCAGCGCTGCACATATACTTCCCTGGAATAACCTCTAAATGTGCATCCGTAAGCTTTGTGAAATCTAAGCCAATAGATGGGGATAGCGCTGTATTCGGTTTAACTTTTTACTTACTACTTGCCAGGGAGTATGCACCTATGTCCCAAGCACTTGACCATGCAGTACATTAGGCTGTGACATAGCTGAAATCCGGAGATGTGGATTCCCATCCTTATTATAGGAGAAACAGGTCCCAAAAAAACATTTTATTTTATGACTTAAATACATCAGCAAATCTATATAACAAAAACTCCACCGGAACAGTCTAATCTCAATGAGATTTACTTTTAATGGTCAGGTCAGCATTGCTTAGGTTTGACATATGCTTTATTTCACTTGCATCCACAGGCACAGAAATAGATGGATTATTCCTACTAGGTATCTTCTGGGATCCTTACACAACTCGTGCATCTTCTGCCCAAGGCAATCACTTTCACATGCTAATTTAAGGCAGAAACTAATTAGGTAATGGGACTAAAGCATAGCAGTGGTAATGGCTGTACACAGAAGGAACTATACAATATATCACAGAAGTTTTCAGTTAGCTGTTTAGTTAGTAAGCACATACTCACATACTCACTCCATATGTTCACATTAGGATGCACAATACTAAATTGTTATTAGTAAACAGCATCTACATGTTAAGTCTTCCTCAAGGGTGCAACCCACAAAACGATAAAGGGATTATAGGAGAAAATATAGCAAGCAGCATTATGAAGTTGAAAATGAAATACACAAATGGTAGCAGCATAACTAAAACCCTTGCTGTGGTTACATCCTGATTTGATTTTTGTGTAAAATATGTCTCAATAGAAAGCATACAAACAAATGCACATTTAGTCCAGTCTCAAACTAATCAATTTACAGGATGCAACATTGATTTCACACATCATGGGGGAAAAAATGTAGCAGATCCTTCAAGTCCAAAACATGTATGCCTAAATGAAAGTATACCCTAAGACAGACCAATCTTTGCTGGATTGGGGACCAGGAGGGTGGTGGACAAGGAAGGTGGTGGGAGGGGCAATGCGTTTTGCTGGCCGCATGATGGTGATGAACTGCCAGTGCACACACCACCACCATGTAGCCCAGTACCAAGTCATCCATGGACCAGCGATTGGGGACCACTGCCGTAAGATGCACAAAAAAATAAACCATATCGATATGACAGCTCCCAGACAAACAGTGAAACTGACATTTTCTATTCTGTATGTTTTTGGATACAGAATATTATAGGAAAGGATATATACAAAACACCACTTACACCTTAGCGAGGTCAATCTGGGGCTTTGTATTATCATGGAGAAGTGACTGGGCCCTGAGCCCTACCAAGTCAACCTCACTAAGAAGTCAATACACTGAATGCAATGTAATTTTTATTATAAATTAATGCTATAATGCAACATTATGTTCGAATAACTGGTCTTCTTTTTCTATTGATGGATATTAAAATGTTTTCTTCCCTTCCTAATGAAATATCAGGAAGAAACCAGCTGGAGTATGTTTCCATTCATTATCTCAGAGAATGTTATTCTAGACCTGTGGTTCTCAACCTGGAGGTCACGACCTTATCGGGGGTCGAATGACGAGTTGCCAGGGGTCGCCTAAGAAATATAGGATTTTGTCTGTTCTAATGTGTAAAACTTGTTATTGGGGGTCACCAAATCACCAGGAATTGTTCTAAAGAGTTGCAGCATTATAAAGGTTGAGACTGACTTTTTTTATCAGTAGAAAAGCAAGGATTTCAGGTGCAGCCAGTTCTGCACCAAGGATGTTCTTTGTAATGACAAAAATAAGAGGAGTATAAATGTAAACGTAAGCTTTTGCAGCTGCACTAACATCAGGAAACATTCAATATCCTGTTTACTTGGTTAAAATTCCTTTTAACATACCATCTAAAGTAGGTTAATTATTACCATTTTCTTTTTATCCCATGATAACCAAGAGAAATATGCAGTCAAACAGAGGTGCCCCCTCCAATATAAACAGTAAAAGGATTTCTTAAATTGTTGCCAAATATTTGACACTCACGTTAAGAAAAGATTTGGCAATCAGACAAATCATATGATAAAAAGCACTGACATTCTACTGTCCACTTCATGTTTCCTCACCCTGGTTCAGAGATGGTAAACTGTATATGTTCTCCACTGTGACTGTGGTTTCCCCCTGACTTGGAAGTGATTAGAGTCAACATTGATGTGGTTTGTTGGACTTGGCAACTTAAACAATACTGAGACTATGAAACAGTTTTCAATCAAAAAAGCTCACAATGATCTGATACACTGTATTTTCTGAGAATCTGTTGCATTGCCCAAAGCCTAAAGCAAGAGGAGAGTATCTATGTAAATGACTGTTAACTTAAAGTAAACAGGGACAACACAACAAATCTCAGGGACTACTCATTCAATGAGGCACAAAGGCACCATCAAAATAATATGACTTCCCAGTCCCAAAATGTCTCCACTTACTCACATTAACCATGTTATTAAATGTATTTCCCATATGCAGCATTAAGAGCTTTTATTCTGCCAAGGAGACCTTTGTTTGTATTTAAAGGGACTACCTTGTTTTGTGCACAGTGTCAGACAGCATTTCTAATTGACTGCCCTAGAGACAGCCTTCTATATTTCATCCCCCATTTATATGCTTTGGGCACTGCCCAAACACAAAGTTAAAGCTCCTCAGTGCAGTCAATAGTATTTATGTTACCCAGGGTTGCGGGGCAAAAGTTGCTTTCCTTCTTGTATTTATACAAGAAGTTTATGTGCTTATTGAAGTAAAATTACTTCCATCCATTGGAGGAAGCCCCCATGTATAATGCAGTGGTATGTACTGTATGTGGAATTGATTGTAAATATTTTTACCTGAATTTTGAACTGAATACTAACTTTTTAACTAAACAGTGCAGCCATTATATTCTTTGTGGAGGAGAAACATATGTAACTTCAGCTGGTTACTATTCCACCTCATAGTCCTCCTGCCTAGAGCCATGTCTGATGGCCCAGTAAAAGTGCATGTGGCACACACTGTAGTATGCCAGGGTAATAAGTAATCCAGAGAGAAGTATTTATTGCAGCAGTGGTGGGAGGTGGGGGTGGCAGTGTGATTTTATGCTGGGTAATGTAATTTTAAATAAATAAAAACACACCACAAACCCAAAAAGATGTCTCAGTGTTCACTTCTTTAGTGTCCTGTGCCACACGCTTCTCTTTGTATGGAATCTCTTTTTTTAACCTTTGATTACCTTCTGATTATAACCAGGGATAACATCATACTTAATACCAGGGAAAATAGTCTTGTTGTTCACTGTGCCAGCTTCTGAAGAAATAGTCAGCACTTGCAAAGTGCAGAAAAGATGAAAAAAGAGATTAAATAGGCAGTTGTCAGGGAAGGAGTTATTTGTCAAATTAAAGTGCACTAACAGAATTAGCTTTTCCCTGCTGCATAGTCAGCACTCACTGCAAATCCATGATGGATGGCTTATGTTACTCCTTGGTACACACAATTTCCAAGCCTTTAAATTGAAATGATACCAAAATAATAACAGGAACTCTGTTGTTCGCTGTCTAATTCACCACTTTCAACTGGGAAGTCAAATTCACATATTCAGCTTAGTACCCCTTGGACAAATTGTCACTTTGACACATGATGAATATTCAAAGTGTTGTTGCATTTCCTGCAAAAAGAATAGTGCGTAAATATGAGGTCAACATAATGTATATGATCTTTGCAGAACGTGTTAAGAAGGAGAAGTGGAAATTGTTGCAAATTCAGGTATTTACTCAACAATTCACACATAAGATATTTATTAAAGTCGGAAAAACCATTTGCGCTTTTCTGAATTTAATAACTTGGGAGAAGGCTTTGAAGTTTCTCCGGTAAGTATTGCGAGATTTGACTCGTGCGATACTTGCTGTGAGAAAACTTTTTTTTATTGGATATATACATGGAAAGGTAGCTATACTGTATGGCTCCTTTCCATGGATATATTTAATTTAAAAAAGTTTGTCACGGTAAGTATCTCACGATGCAAATCTCGCGATACTTACCGGGAGAAACTTCAAATCATTCTCCCGATTAAAGTCGGAAAAGCCGAAAAGGCTTTTCCGACTTTAATAAATTTTGCTCATATCAAGAATTGCCCCCCCCCCTGCCAAAAAAAATGTAAATATCTATATGAGAAAAAAGGGCAGTATTTCTTTTAGCAAATCAACAAAGCTTGATAAATATGCTTTGTGTATTTGTATAACCTCCCTCTGTGTGTAACACAATGCATTTTAAGGTAAAACTGCCACCAAAACGCATATAAAATGTAAAGAAAACATGGACCAGTGTATTTAATAGTGCCTGCAACAAAGCACCAGAGTCGAAACTCATGATGTGACACAGCTTTGACTGTGTAACTTTATCTGTGTAGCTGTGTACTTTAAATGTCCGGTGTAAACAATATATAAAAATATATAATAAACATATGTAAAATATATAAAGAACAGTACATTTATTTTTCTTCATTATTGTCTTTCTCTAGATTTAATAAACATTTTCCTTGTTGTACTAACTACAGGGAACAGAGCAGACAAACCACTTGTTTGCACTGTGAATGAGTAGCTGGGATCAGAGTAACTGTAGTGTTTACAAACAATGTCCTTTTACTATTAGTAAATAAGTAAATTAGTTCATGCCCTACACCAGTGATGGTGAACCTTTTTTGGCACCAAGTACCATTGATGATGTCACTCATCAGTGCCTGCCCCCGAAGTGCAGGTGCTGATGAATGATGTCATCACGTCTGTGCCAGGGGAGAGCTCTAGCCACATTCCTACCTAGATCTTCCCTGCGAGTGAGCACTCCTTCAGTGTAGTCTGTGGATCCAACCTAAAAACTGTCCCTCGCTGTGAGGGATGCAGGATAATGGATAGGACAGCGGTGGTGACGGTGCACATGCCCACAATTGGAGCTCTGAGTGCCCTCTCTGACATGCATGGCATAGGTTTGCCATTACTGCCCTGTGCTAAAAAAAATTTTTTTTCAGGACATGTTTGACTTGGTCCTGTGCAGGTGGGTGCGCATGTTTTTTTCCACAGCTGATAAGTGATTGCTTACGTACAATGATTTCTTGTTGGCAATTTACTTAACCAGTGTTTTTAAGCTACCTGTAGAGGTAACAGTGACAGTTATTGCTTCCACTTATACATACTCCATTCTTTGTTTTAAGCAGGTTTTTGTGTGATCAAGTACATATGTTCTTTCTTTGGGACAAACAGTCCTTGTGCTAACACTACATCTGGTTAATAGCTTAGTCATGAGTGCTGCTAAGGACAGATGACTTTTATGTCTTGTGTGCTTCAGCACTCAGAGGTCCCTCTCTGTGAAATTGTGGGCCTTTCTGCTCTGTGGTTAAGCTATTTCTGCTCTTAGGCATTAACTTCTCACAATAATAACACTTACAATGCTCTACTAGGGAAGACATTTGACAAACTGTTTTATCGGACAGGTGGCATCCCATAAATGTGCTACACTAAAAGTTAAAGAGCTCATCAGTACCACTCATCAGATTGCTGATAATTATGGCAATTACATGGCTTTATACCTTTACTGTCAAACTAGTTTTCACAAAGAAAGAGTTACATGAACTTGTCCTGAACAAAGTTGTGTGTTTTCTCTGTACTCAATTTAGTTCTCTCCAGTACAAAATCATATTGGCAGGTTAGCTGGGTTTGGACTGAAAACTGCTGTATTTGTGTCTTTTAGAAATATTAAATAGTAGCTCTCATTGGGACAAGTAGTTTTTCCTCTAGCAATAGTTATCACTGGAAAGTGTTGTCAGCCTTGTTCCTAGGGACAGGTGGCCACTGGGGGCACCAATATAGAGGGCATCCACAACTACTACCCACTGCCACTATAAATGGGTAGGGATGTTCTTGCCTTAGGAAGTTTAGGCCAAGTATGGAGTTTTTGCATCCTGTCTCTTTTGTCTTTATCATTGGATTGTTCTCCAGTCCCTTAATCTGAAGGACTCCCTGACAAAATTTTCCACTGTTGTGTATTCATTCAAAAGTGGCAATGGTGACTGTGACTAAGTGACAACATTACCAAGGTGACATAGAAATAGATAAAATATGCACACAATACTGTTATTGGGATATAGTGAGACTGATGTCATTACCCTTCACTTTTCAAATTTGCCTCACTGTGCATGACTTCTCATCCTACTTCTATCTTCCTGACTATGCCACACTACGCATCTGAAAGAGATCGCCACTGTCCGCCTGTTCGGCAAGTATTCTCCACTTAGTCAATCCTGAGAAGCGAATTCGCATCTATTTTGGCAATGCAACTCAAATTGTAACAAGGTGAATTCAACAGGTGAATTTGGACTTTAGTCAACGAAGCCCTTTAAGTTTACACCAGAATAAACAGTATGTAAATTAAAAGTAAGAATTCAAAGATCAATATGTTCATATGAACACAAAAGCAATGTAGCCATGTATTTACTTTAACTCTGTTCTTTGTTCTTATAAAAATGCTTATTTGTCAGTGCAATCCAACATCAGCCAATACATAGGAATGATTATGCTTATGACAAAATATGCATGAAAACATAAGTTTATAAAGCATTAGGTGTTACCAAGATATTCTGACCATTCATATGGGAAAAAACTTCTATAGAAGAACTATAGTGAGAAATTATTCTTAACTAATCAGTCTAGCAGCATTACACTAATATAGGGCGGAATTTACTAAAGTCAACCTTTTCAAGTTTATTAGCTGTAAAAACTGCTGTTTGATTGAAAAATATCAATTTTTTTTCTGTTTTTTTTTTCAATAGAAAAGTATCCAAAATATTCATATAAAGTATAGCTACTTTTCCATGGAAAAAACAATTAAAAAACAATCGAAATGTTTTGGTCACATACTACCCACCTCCCTCCTGAATTTTTTCAGAATTTAACTATCTGTACATGTGCAGCTAGTTAAGTTCAGTGAACTTCAGGAGGGGGCGGGTAGTATGTGATGCTGACATCACATACATACCCAGGAAGTCAGGAGGAGCAGTGATGGATTTATCTCACGGTCCTGGGCTGAGTGTACTCCCACTTAGTAATCAATTGGGTAAGATTAAGGGGGTAATTTACGATAGTGCAAAGTGAGGTGCGGAGTCTTCGCCTCACTTCGCACTGACTGATATACGCTCGCTGATGTCCTGCACACGGATATCAGCGAGCGCATTAAAGGGATTCCAGTCTCGGCAAGGCAACTCTTTTGGTCTCACCAAGACTGGAATCCCTTTAAAGCGCTCACTGATGTCCTGCACGCGGACATAAAAATACTAGTGTGGACTTTATAAGAGAGCTTACTTTTTTCCTCTTTAAGATTTAATTATGACTTTTAATAGCTCCATAAGTAGCACCTATATCTAGTTCATAATAATATTATGGATTGCTCACTACTGAATTTCTTGTACTGTGTATTTGCACCTTCGACACACTCTGCATCTTAGTCAGTAGTAGAAGTACCTGTGTACACATGCAAAATGATGCAAATAGCTCTGTAAGTTTGCAACTTGCATAGTTGCCTGAATTGGTCGCATATTTGCCACTTCACAGACTATGCTCAATGAGTCAACATGGGGAAGTGGAGAATAGATGCGAATTCACAGCTCTATGCAACTATACGAACTTTAGTCAATGAGGCTTTTAGAGGTGTTTTTTTTGAGGGGTTTATTTATTTGGTTTGTATTTATCATGTGAATTGCTTGAATAAAAAATGACCACTATGTCTGCATATTCTTGTAATTGTCTCATTCAAATATAGATCCAAATTCATGGTGTTTCTTTAACTACATCTTTTCACCTGCTTTGCTGCTACAGGATATACAGGATGAGTCAAAAGTTAGAACAATAGGTGTAATTAAGTGTTCACTTTTAGCTTGGAAAATCTGTTTCTGACTCTTGAATATCCTTGAATTTTTTTGTATGCTGTTTATGCTTGTTGGTACTGTATGTTTCACAGGTCATGAGTGGAAATTTCTAAATTGATTTCTCCACTACATTTTTTTAACTAAGTTTACCCAAGTCTTTGCCTATAAGTCAATTACATAAGTATCTGACAGATACTTTTTTTTATTCTCATCTGCAGACAAAACTCAATCAGGGGAATTCATCAACAGGGCAATCTTTAACAGTTGTCTAATAACCCATATCAACCAATCAGCAGGCAGCATTCTCTGTATAAAGAAGCAAGAATAATAAAAGATAACTTCTTATTAATTGCTATGGGTTGCTAAATCTCAGTAAAGTTTGCCCCATTGATGAATTCCATTGAATATTTTAAATATAATACATTTCTAATGAAGCATTGGTTAACATTTAGCTTGTTGACCCCATTCTCTCGGCTTTCCCTGGTTCTGCATTCAGGAGCAGGGCTTCACAATGATATGGGAGACTGTTTGGCACTATCACTATTTCCTATAGCAGTGATTTTCAACCGGAGTTCCGTGGAACCCAAGGGTTCCACAAGGACAACAGAGGTGTTCCGCGACACACTGGTTGATCGGCATCATTACTCGGCTCATCAGAGAGAGATCACATCAATCTCTCTCTGATGAGCCGGGTAATGATGCCGATAGCTAATGATTCGATCTCTGTCCCTGCTAACAGTGATCTGACAGCAATCACTGTTAGCCGGGACAGAGACCACACCATTAGCAATCAGCATAATTAACCGACGCATCAGAGAGAGATCGCAGCCTTGGATCCTCCCTCTGTGACCTGTCGGGTATGTAGATGTCAATGACGTCACACGCGTTATGTGATTTCTAGGGTTTCTGAGTTTATAGGGGTTCCTCCAGAAATTTTATTACATCAACGGATTCCCCTGAAGAAAAAAGGTTGAAAAACACTGTCCTATAGCCTAGTTCAGATACAGCATATTCAGTGAATTTATCTCATGAAACTGACTAATAATGTTTTCCCAAGATAGTGCTAGAGTCAGTTTCATATAGATTTGTATATGTATTATAATTAAGTCCTCTTTCTGACCCACAACAATATGCCACATTTAATAAACATTATATACATCCCATTTATGAAGGGCTTCTCTCCTTATCTTCACTACAAAAGATATTGACCCCCCTCCCCCCCCCCCAAATGATATATTCTTTATGATTTGAAAGTTAAGAATTGCTGGGTTGGGACATTTTATTAAGGCTAATCCAAATATAAACCCAGCAAAACTAGGCTACGGGTATTCCAAATCTTTCTGAAGACCTCTAATAGAATGTATTAAGTGAAGCAACCTTAACATTAACAATATGATTGTGAAGTTTTGATATTTTATAGAACATAAGGTGAAACAGCATCACATTCAATTTTTGATTCTTTTGCTGCCTGATATCGTCCCTAAACATAGTTTATTACCAGCTTAGTTCTTATGAGGGAATATGTACTTTATATAATTATTAAAGGGAAGTGGTTAATTCTATTAAGGTTGTAAAGATCACTTTTAACCCTCAACTGCTGAATACTGTGAATTCAGCCATACGAATATAATACAGACATGGAGGGAATAATCATTATTAAAATTCGAATACACTGCTTTCTGCAACCCGATGACAAACATGCATCTGTATATTACAATTTCTTTTGTGTTACCTTGCGTTGTGTTACCTTGTGTTTTTGCTGACATGCAGAACAGTTTGATGGAGGCCCTAATACTGAATTACTGTTACAGTACTAGAAACATATAACAATGAACAGAAGAACAAGGAATTTCCTAGGAGTATAATTGGGTTAACAGACTTGACGCAAATATTCATGGCTCAGTCACTCCGTCCCTTTTATTCCCACACCTATTACATAGTCTGTTGGTAGTCACGTCTACAGTAACCCCTACAGCTATCGTCCCACATAATTGCAGTTTCTACAGTTTCTCTACAAACACTGAATCTATTTTTGTTAAAAACAGGAAATAAATCCATAACCTTGTGCCTAATGAATAAAAAAATAGCATGTGTCATTTAAGGTAATTGTGGCAGGCCTAGTGCTTATATCGTGAGATGGGTTGAAAATCCAGTAAGTGTGGAATAAAGAATATAGATAGGCTAAAGATATCTGCCCATGAAAGAATAAGAGTTTCTTTTTACAGATATACTGTAGCTACAAGCTTGCACTGGTATTTTAACCCACATCAACCAATCAGCAATAAGCTTTAATAGATTTACTGCTGTTATAGTCTGAGTGGTTGCAGGTTCAACTCTAGTTATTAAACTCAGAAAGACCGCTCTTGAAGGGGATAATTCAGCAATGTGCAAAGTGAGCTCCGGATCCTTTACATCACTTCGCACATGCTGTTATGCGCTCGCTGATGTCCTGCACGCGGACATCAGCGAATGCTGTAAAGGGATTCCAGCCTCTGTGAGACCATTCAAGTCACCTCGCCGAGACTGGAATCCCTTTAAAGCGTTTGCTGATTTCCGCGTGCAGGACATCAGCGAGCGTATAACAGCATGTGCGAAGTGATGCGAAGGATCCGGAGCTCACTTCACACATTGCTGAATTACCCCCTTGGTCTTTCTGAATTTATTGAGCAAGATCTCACATTGTTCTCACAAGATTTTTTCAAGTTTTTGAGATCAAGTTTTTCGA
>WMED01010118.1:136-15933 GCA_019650415.1 Pipa parva | reverse complement strand
TACCATAGGCGAAGTGAGACGAACGCTTTGCGGCTCACTTCGCACTATGGTGAATGAGGCCCTTATTCTTTAGTCATAATCTTTACTCCACTCTCCAAACTTAACCTACTAAAAATTACCAGTTTAGGCCTGAAAATTATGACAGCTTCAGTCAACAGGTACAATATTCTGAATTACACAATAAACAATCTAGGACATATTCATAAAAGAGAGAATTCAACTTTCCACATGAATTGTTAAAACTCTAGGGGGGGTAATTCACGATAGTGCGAAGTGAGCTCCAGATCCTTCGGCTCACTTCGCACATGGTGTTATGCGCTCGCTGATGTCCTGCACGCGGACATCAGCGAACGCTTTAAAGGGATACCAGTCTCAGCGAGGAGACTTGAGTGGTCTCACTGTTTTGTGTTACTTAAGCACATCTACATCTACAGGGAAGTGCAGACCACAACAATTACTATTATCAGGATTTATGGAATGTAGTTGAATCCATGATAAAACAAAGAAAAAACAGAAAGTAAATACCTGTCATTCACTCACATGAAAACTGTGTCTAACCGCCTTCCATTTTAATAGGCAACTTGCAGCAACAAATGCTTTGATATGGGTCTGTATACAATCTATTGTGCTTGCTGACCTATAGACAAATATGTTTATATGGGGCATTGTTTGTTCATGGGTCATTATGTGACATTAATTTGTGTACAAAATAGAATTTTGTGAGCATATGAAAGAATTCTGTGCATAACATACCAATGTTATTACATAAGGTCTGTTCTTAAGTTTTTGACCAATAAAAATTTTGTCCAACACAATTATTTTTCTGCTACAATATTTTAATTAAATTAGGTGACAGAATTTTTATGCAGCAGTAGTACAAAATAAATTTAAAAATGAATTACGTGATCAATAATAGCTATGTAGAACAACAGATTTTTTTGTGCTACAAAACAATACTTTGTAGTACAAAATACATTTTGTGTCATAGAATGCCCCCCTTAACCAAAATACTCACCTCAAATACATTTAGGGGGTTATTGACTAAAGTGACAATTCGACTATCGAATTCTCAAACAGAAGTTTCCCATAGCAAATTTGGGACAATTTTAAAGTGGCAACAATATTCCCAATAGTAAAGTCACAGCCGTGGCAATATTCCCATAATGAAGTTGCAACTGTGGGGGTAATTCAGCAAAGTGCGAACTCACCTTGCGATCCTTCGATTCACCTCGCCGAGACTGTTACTCACTTGCTTCTCTCCTACACGCGAACATCACCAAACGTTTTAAAGGTATTCCAGTCTCGGCGAGGCGACTTGAGTGGTCGCGAGGTGAGGCAAAGTACTTTTAAAGCATTCGGTGATGTACGCGTGTAGGAGTGAAGCAAGCGTGTAACAGTCTCGGCGAGGTTAATCGAAGGATCGCAAGGTGAGTTCGCACTTTGCTGAAATATCCCCCTGTGACAGTAGCAGTCTATTGTGACCGTCTTTGGCTGGCAAAGTCACACCTTTATGCCTTTTTGCAACTATTCAGGGGTTATTTACTAAAGTGCGAACAATCACATAAATGCCCGTATTCGCGTCCTTTCGCTACTTCTCCAACTCTACTTCTCCAAAAATTCTGATGCTTACTCCAGTCACGGACTTACGGAGCTCTTCACATCAATTTGCACAGGTAATTCCGATATTCAGCATGCGATGGGTTTTGTCGAAGGGGCGGATTCTGCAGAGTGTACTGCTATGAATTCACCAGTTTGCCTTCGCTAGATCAGAGGGGTTGATGCTAGGGCTCCAGTGTTGTGTAAGGCGACTATTCATTCAAAAGTAACAATGGCGACTGCGACTAAATTAGTCTACTACTAAACATGAACTATGCACAATGTGACATATAAAAATAAGTATTTTTCACTTATATACAGTTAGTGGGATATGATGAGACTGACGTCACTGCCGTTAACTGGAGGAGTTCTCCTCACTCCGCATGACTTCGCCTCACTCCGCATGACTTCGCCTCACTCTGCATGACTTCTCATCCTACTATAGTGCGACTGACTAAGCCACACAATGTATGCAACCACGTCTGTCACTCTCTGCTGCTTCATAAATAAGGAGAAGTGTATTCGCATCTTCCTAATCATATTGGCATGAACAGACGCAAAGTCACTATGCTAGGCGAATTCGGCCTTTTAATGAATGACTTTAGTCAATAACTCCCTTAGTCAGAGCCGGTTCTACTGATGGGCGATGTGGGCGATGGCCCAGGGCTCAATCTATTTTAGGGGCGCTGTCGCCCACATCGCCCATCGCTAAACTTGACCTCCCCCCCACCCCGTGCCCCCAGTCACCTCCAACAGCGTTCCAGCGATGCACCTCCTCTAATGAGGTAAGTTGAATGCGACGGCGCTCCTTGGCTGCTTCGGGTCTTGTCGGCTGTATTCAGCAGCTGCTGACAAAACCCGAACATCTAAGGATCGCCGTCGTATTCAATTTACCTCATCAGAGGAGGTGCATCGCTGGAACGCTGTTGGAGGTGAGTGGGGGGGCGTGGGACAGGAGGGGGGGTGTTGCGGGAGGCAGCGCGGGGGGGAGGCCCAGGGCGCCAATAGGGCCAGGACCGCCCCTGCCCTTAGTGTCTCAAAATGCAATAAAATTTCAGTAAAGATTAGTTTGCACAATAAGTTAATTTTGTGGCATATAAAATTTTCTGTGATATAGAACTGATTTTTGTCTTATTCACTATTATTCTGCAATGACAAAATTATATTTTATGAGACCATAGATGCAATTTCTGTCTTTAAAATCATTTTTTTTAAATCCAGCAATGATTTTCTAGCCACCAAATACATTTTGTGTTACAAAAGAATATTTTTTGACCACAAAAGACTATGAAACTGCAATAATAAAATTTAAAATGTAACAAGATATCACCTGCGGTGACAATATTATTTTTCTTCACAACATTCATTTTATGTAGCACAAACTAACATTTAGTTCACAAAATGACCAGTGAACAAACAGCACCCCATAGCTTTAAAGCAATGACTATGTAAGTAAATGGCATGCACTTTGTCACTGTTTTGTTGCATTATAATCTTAGCTATAGCAATGTAAGGAAGATTAAGGGGATTATTGGCTAAAGTCTGAATTGTTGGATAAAACTGTGAATTCGCCAGCTAAAGACAGTCACAATAAACTGCTACTGTCGCAGCTACATCATTATAATGAGAATATTGTCACAGTCTCAACTTTACAATGGGAAATTTGTTGCAGTCGAGGATTTGCAATGGGAATCCGCTGTTTGAGGAATTGACAGTTGACTTTAGTCAACAACCCCCTAAATCAAGACTAGGTATTGTCATACAGTGATCCAGAGAAAGAGAAAAACAAAGAAATTAGAGTTTTTGTGCAGGCTGTAATCTGTATGCATTGAGCAGTAAAGATACAAGGCATCGCTATGGCCAGTTACTGACATCACAATAATTAAAATAACTGTAGCATTAAAAAAAGTCAAAGCTATTTATATAGGCAAGTTACATTTGTTTTTTTACATTTAGAAACTGAAATGTTGTTTTTAACATAGGCAGGGTTCCAACGTAGCACAAAGTCCACCACGTTCAACCTTTTGTTAAGATCAAAGCACAGGGAAAGATGAATAAACTATCATGAAGGTCAGCAGCAGGGAAAAACCTCCTCTCCTATCACTACTGCTGACAAACAATCCGTGTTCCTGGATCAATCACCACAAGATCAATTTAAATATTACTAGAAATGCATTTTTGCTAGAAAGCCATCCAATCCAGTTTTTAAATTAAAGAGCCATTCATCACCACCTCCCTAGGAAGGGAATTCTACATCCTGATTACCTTTATAGTAAAGAATGCCTTCCTGTGCTGGTGGCGATTTCTCATAGTGTCAGGAGATGTCTTTAACATCTAACGTTGCATGTGTATATCTACGTAACAGTCATAACCTCTCAAGATGCCTTTTTTTTCCAAGGGAAACAGACAATCTACTCAGCTTTCATACCATTGATTTACTTGCCTGATCAGTAGTGGCATAACAATAGGGGTTGTGATGGATGTGATTGCTATGAAATCCCCCAGGGGGCCTGGCTGCTTTGCCAGGACTGTTTATATCCCATTTCCAGGACGGGGTGATCCAGCACTGGAGCCTGGAGAACAGTAGTCCCGCCCCTGCCTACAGATTTGACTATGCTTGATTGAATCTGCAACCCAAAAGGAAATGTACAGGTTCATATTCAAAAATCAAACATTATTCTGGTGCTATAATCACTCAAAAGGCTCCAAAATGCAGCAACCAAATATCACCATGAGTGATGATGAATTGTCTGCCACTGAAATAAATGTAAAAACAATTGTTTGCAGTTTATATGGCAGCAAAATTTTCTACAAAACAATGACATTTACTTTTTCCTATGACAATTCATGCCTATTGCCAATATGTTGTTGTAGATAGATAAAAAATAGGGACATGGTCCCCTTTAAACAGATCCTTGTGAACATGATATTACTATGCCTATATATGACAAATTGGTTACTACCACTACTAATCACCCGACTAAGCTCATGGACTCACTATATAGTGAATATAAACAACTCACTTTAATCCCAGTTTATTTGGGAGTGGGGAGTGCGCTCATAAATTACCAACCCAGAGTTCTTTACCTTTGAAGTGAAATGAGGGACTTGGAGACAATGCAAGCTTTAGAATTCCAGTAAACATAATGATTTACTGACCCTTTACCTCTTTTAGCTTAGGATAGCATCTGGACCAGTTCTCGTTTATCAGTTATTATAATTGTAAGTTGTTTCCTTCCTTCTTCCTGATTTAGGCAAGCTGTTGTTTAAGAATGTATATAGAATAATGCTACACATGTTATTTCCTAGCATTTACCTCTCTGATAAACACTGAGGAGAAAAAAAGTACTTAACGTGTTTGCTTATTCATTTACATCAATTATTCATTTTAACTGTTTAGAAGACATAGGTCCTCTCTCCTTGGCATTTACTTCCCTAGTTTAAATCTAATACTCTTTGCAATCTACTTTTATTACACATTGTTTGTAGTTACTCAAATGAACAGTAACAAGAAACACTGAAATTGCTCAAAATACATTTCTAGTTACTATACATTCCACCCATGCTTTCAAAAATCTTAACTGTTTCTAGAAAGTAAAATATTTCAACATTTAGCTTTAAAAATTGGACTTTTGGAGGTACTTCTTGAATATGTATTATCTAAATCTCTGTGCGGTCACTCTATCCCAGTTCATTCCATTAGTATCTGTTCATTCTCTTCTGGTTAACTGTACATAGAAGTAAATATCAGGAGATATAGCAGTAGACATTGTACTTGAAGTAAGATGGATTAAAGATATCTCTAGCTTTTGGACAGCACTTAAAAATTTAATATTTAGCAAAATCATATTTTGTGAATTTGTCCAATTCATTAACATAGCAACATAGTTTATAAGGCTGAAAAAAGACACAAGTCCATCCAGTTCAACCTATTTTCCTGCAATGTTGATCCAGAGGAAGGCAAAAAACCCATGAGGCAAGAGCCAATTATCCTCATATTAGGGGAAAAAATCCTTCCCGACTCCAAATATGGCAATCAGAATAATTCCCTGGATCAAGATCTCACCTTCAGTTATCTATTACCCATAACTTATAATGTTCTTACACTGAAGGATCAGAATAATTCCCTGGAGCAAGATCCCACCTCCTGTTATCCAGTACCCATAACTTGTAATGTTCTTCAACTGAAAGATCAGAATAATTCCCTGGATCAAGATCCCACCTCCAGTTATCTATTACCCATAACTTGTAATGTTCTTACACTGAAGGATCAGAATAATTCTCTGGACCAAGATCCCACCTTCAGTTATCTAGTACCCATAACTTGTAATGTTCTTACACTGAAGGATCAGAATAATTCCCTGGACCAAGATCCCACCTTCAGTTATCTAGTACCCATAACTTGTAATGTTCTTACACTGAAAGATCAGAATAATTCCCTGGATCAAGATCCCACCTCCAGTTATCCAGTACCCATAGCTTGTAATGCTCTTACACTGTAGCAGCAGAATAATTGCCTGGATCAAGATCCCACCTTCAGTTATCTAGTACCCATAACTTATAATGTTCTTACACTGAAGGTAAGTATACAAACCAGTTCTGAACTCCGTAATGGATTTAACCATAACAACTTCTTCAGGCAGAGAGTTCCATAACCTCACTGCTCTTACAGTAAAAAAAAACCCTTCTATGTTGATTTATTATTCATTATTCATTGTTCATTATTTTCCATGCTTATTATAAGGACACTAAAGCCTGTAAATAAAGACCTTTCTATTTATTGCTCACTTAGTTTTAAGTATAACATGTGTTCGCCTGCCTGAGGTAGCAAGAATCCATTATTCCCTATGGAGATGGGCCAGAAAAATTTCCCTGGCAAAAACTCTCAATTGCATATGACTAATGTCTGATCTTTATATATATATATATTTGACTGTGAACTGAAAACCAAATAAAGAATATTACAAATTTTTTTTTACCAATATCAATTTAAAAGGGCTCCATTGACAGTAACGTAAATTGGAGCAGTGCATTGAACTCATCAATATTTATTGATATCGTTTTTCTCAGCATTTCATAAATTAGGGGAAATCAAAACTATGGCAGAAAAAAAAATGGTGAAAAACAGGCAAAAACAGAGTTAGGGATTGAATGATCAGTAAGTTTTAGAGGGGAAAAGATCATTTTTCCAGAGTAGGATAATAACCATTTTTAAGTAATGCCAAGTTGCCAACCCATTCTTCAGCAATACCCAGGAGACTAGTGCAACATGTAGAATTGTATCAAAGTTCGTTAAAAACCACAGGAAATGCAAATTCTAGGAACACATTACTAGTTATAGAATTTGTCTTATTCAAGTCAGGGCTAATCTCTGTATAATCTGTTCATTTCCTAAGCACAAAACAAAGACAAAAACATGCTAAATTACGGGTATATCAAATAGTTACAAGGAGAAAGAGCCTAATTGTCCAGTTCCACAAAGGAAAAACACAATGAATTGTAATTGGTTCATTAATTTCCACTTTTGACAAATCAATAGCCCGCATGCTTATAGCAGCCAGCAGTGGGCACAGTGGGTACTTGAGTCAAGAGACTAGGAATGCTCAGCTAGCCGATAATAATATGGCTTCCGGGACCAACCATCATGTTTGTAGAGACATGATATACGTCAAGTTGTATGAGGCCCTATAGTTACTGAAACCAGTCATTCTATTGCAACCTTCTAGAATATACCTGGTCATACCGGTCCCTAACAGAAACCATTTATCAAATGGCAAACAGAAACTTTTCATTTATTACATGTAATAGAAATCATAAACCATAGATCATCTTATGTAACAGCATCGTAGAATCTATAGAGTTTGGTATGGTGAAAGTGTACAGTCCAATGAGAGCATTCATTTTTACAACTAAACAATTCTCTTGAATATAAAATACCTCTCATATGCTTCTTTATTTTCACTATTGGCATAAAAATGATTCCACAGTGGCTGTACATTTTTTTCCCCAGGATTGTGAATGCTTCCATTTCTGTAAGTCCAGAGTTCATAACATGTTTATGTCAAAAACTAACAGAAGCAACAGAAGGGTGTATTTGGAGGCTTACCCTGCTCCAGATGCAATCCTTAGAAGAAAAGAACCAGGAAGCGCTGGGACAGGTAGATGTGTACAGACGTGCAGTATTCAACACTCCCTACAAACAAAGTCAGCGATAACTTTGGAAATTCCTTAATTTTCCTACTGATGTTCTTATTGACTAAGGGGGAAGGGCAACAACACCTAATGAAGATATGCCTCCGAGAAAAATCAGGTCAAAGAGTACAATCAAATACAGTTTTAGATTGTGTTAGTTACCCATGCCAGGCTCATCATATGCATTCACTCATCAATCAAAAGGTCAGTCTGCAAGTCAAAAATGTAAATGGAACTGGAGCAACAGTAAGCAGTTCCCACTTTGGACTTAATTAACAAGGGGGAGTGGTTTGAGGGTTTATGCTTGCTAAACTACGATCAGTGCTGGGACAAGGATTAATATCTAACTAATTAAGGATTAATGAGCTGATCAGGATTGATGTAGTGATAAGTGCTAGAGCAGACAGCACTGGGCCAGGGTAGAGGTAGGTAGGTACAAGGAAAAGGTGGGGGGGCAAGCACTAAGATAGCACCCCCCCTCCCCCCCCAGCAGCACCCTAGGCAGCTGCCTACCCCTACCCCGCGACCTGGCAATGACTGTGATTGTTTGTTCACTTGATAAAAGACCATCAGTAAGGCTTGAAACGTGTGTGTTTCAAAACAATAAAAAAGCTTATTTGCATTCTAAGCTGTTGCTCCAGTTACATTTACATATTATATACATCAGGGGTCTCAAATGCAATTTACCCGGGGGAAATTTACCCGCAAATGGCCCCTGGGCCGCAAGTTTGAGACCCCTGATATACATTATATATAATATTACATATTATATATACAGTATATTACGCCCAGACGGTGGCATTTGAAACTGTAGAGCACAATAACAAGGAACTTTGCAAAATTATGCACTCACTATACATTTTATAATTGTCAGTCTGTAAGTGTTTCAAAACGAATGCTTTGTGAACCATATTATTCAAATGAAGTAGAAAACTGGAAATGAATGTTCATGTCTAATTACTGACGTCTGTCCTAAATGAAGATTACCACTACAATTAGCTATGCTATTGGCTAATCTTTAGAGCTACATCCAGTTACTACTCAGAAAAACTGGACAAAGCCCAAATGATTCCCTGATACAGATAATATTAATGTTCTTCGTATGGATTTGCAGTATTGCCAGCAGCTGTAATATGCACCTACTTATTCCTGAAGTGCTTAGAGATAACCTACAGCTTATTTGCGTCACTGGAACGCAGACTGATATGAAATGCCAGAAGCATGTGGCTTCACTGCTATAAACAGTATAGCAGATTCACTGAACTTCAAGTGTGGGCTAATAATAAAAATGTTTGCTTTTCTCCCTGGGAACTCATAACATTTTACTGCAGCCAAGGCACCCATCACTGGTGACTAAAAGATAGAAAGGGGCACGTTTAGAAACGGGGGAAAGCATTTTTGGGATCCACTATGACGATGTACCCTTTCTATAGAAATGTAATACTGTAGAAATATTTTACCATGGTTATTACCACCTGAAAACCACATTGTGGCTTAAATAAAATGCTCAGTAGAATTCCTGTTTCAACTGTCACACTTGCAAATTCGACATGTGTAGCTGCTCCTTATTTACTACTAAACAAAGGATTCCATGCCCCCAGTGTGACCCCGATACCGCTGGGCAGTGCCGTTTTTCAAGGCTCGGTTCAAGAACCCCCTCCAAGACTGGTGTCTAATAGTGGCAACTAATAGCTTCGCTAACAAATATAACAAATAATTATTAGTGGTCTGGCACCGGTGATGTCACTGTCAGCTTGAGAGATATGGTATTCCAATTGGCGAAGAAGCAATGTCCAATGCTATTTCACAAGTAGCCAGGCATAGCCAAATAGTAAAGGTGATTGTTTGGGTTCGCTCAATCTCTCCAGTAAACAACATACGATGTTGGCCTTGTAGAAAAGGCACTAGGGGTGCTCAGGAGTAGAGCCCATTAGATATCCAGCAAAAAGTAGCATCCGGCACTCCCAAAGACTTAAAAGCAAGAGCTTATATTTACTTACATTAAAAGCAGGAAACATGTGAAATCAAGTGAAAAACGGTTAAAAACAACAAAAGAGGCACCCCCTAACGCGTTTCGATCCAAGCCCCTTGCACCTCAGCATTATCGCATGCCAACCCCACTGTGGTAGGCATGGCATCAAGAGGCATAACAGGCTGTGGGTTTACTTCAGCTCTTTTAGTGGCAACCATTTCCATATTACCATGTGTGTTCCCACACTTCCTGCATTTCCCATGTAGGATCCAGTAAAGTTACAGTAACTCCCTTGAGAACAATGACATAAGCAATCCTTAGTACTAATTTATAGGCAATGGGTTTGAAGCGTAACCTATGCACTGCCATCTGGGCATTAAGGAATTAAGAGTGCCTAGAGCAGAGGTGGGAAAACTACAGCCCACAGGCCAAAACATCTTTGGCTTGGCTCTTCTGCCAATATTAGGTGATAAGTTTGGACTGTGGGGTAGGCAACCATGCTTGCCCCCCTCCTCACTGTCCCGGCTCCCTAGCGCTACAGCTTTCCTCTCACATAGTTGAAAGCTTTCAACTTCCTGTGAGGAAAACGCTGTAGCACTAAGGCTAAGCGCTATATCAGACAGAGCTGGGATAGGGAGAAGGAAGGGGTTGAGAACCAAGATAGTGCCCCCCTCCTTCAGAGGATAGACAGTAGGAAGGAGGGGCAGAACAGTGGGGGAGGGAGTGCTGTGGGGACAGTCTAGCCCTCTAAATCCATTCCTATTTCTCATGTGGCCCCATGGGAAATTTAATTGCCCACCCCTGGCCTAGAGTAAAGAAGCAGTGTGTACAAATATTTGCAATTTAGAGGGAGTTCAGGTTAAAAGAGGTGGGATCAGAATTATCCATGAGGTTATATATAGTGTGTGTTTGTGTAAAGATTTGGTGCAGACTGTACATCACATTTTATAATCATCTGAAAACACAATTATAAATGCCAAAAATGTCCCTACAATGGCTCTAATGTGAGCAGGAAGCAGCACATGTAGGTATTGAACCAATTCAAAACATAGATGTACACTATACTTTAACTATTCACTTTGTTATACTGTAAACTCCATAGACTTAATCCATTCTATGCTTCAACTGGAACAGTGCCCTTAAATGGTCAGATTACTAGGAAAAACAGTAGAATGATTGCTTGACTTTCCTGTGTAAATTTTGTTAAAATTTATCTCTCATGAATAACTGTATCCTGTAGCGGGCTTCATCACGAAATTCAGAATTCAGCAGTTGAAGTCATTTTGGGTCGAGATGCTCAGTCACTAATTCATTACTCCATATCCACTAAGCAGTGTATTCTCATAGGAAAGAAGCAAACAGCGCTGGATACTGTCTCTTGCTTAGTCAGTCAGACAGTAGGAGCCCTTCCATCTACCCCAAATTCGACACTTTGATGCAAAAGAAAGCGATGCATAGTGATCTGCAAGTCTGTGACTGTGAGACGCGTTCAAATTGGTCCTGAATTCCCCACATCACAGAGTCTGCTGAATACCCAAATACTGTTCAGACTTTCCTGAAGAAGCTCCAAAGTTTACAAGAACAAAAAAAACTATAAACATTTTCTTATATTTTTAAGAAATCATTAATTTGCTATTATATTGTCCCTTTTTTTTTTTTTTGGTCAATTTTGGAGTGTTTGTTCAAAATTTTGTAATGTCAAAAATATATTTCATTTTATGACTTATTCTTAAATCTGTCTGTTTGCTTTGCATTGTTGCAAAAGAGGATTAAGAAATAAACAAGGCCAATAATTTCTCCCCAGGTTTGCCTATTAAACCTACTAAATGAACTAGGATGTAATAAGCATTATTGTCTATTGTTAAGAATCCTGCTATTTTATGCAAAGAAAACAATATCTCTACACTGGATGGGGGAAACACTACCGACTGTACCTAAGTGGTTAGCCTTGATCGAAACACAAATTCCGTTATATAAACTAACATCTCTGAGCAGGGGAACCGAACGGAAATTTGAGAAAATATGGAGACCTTGGTTATATCAGTCAAATAAATAAATATAATACAATAACTAATGTCATCAAACTGAAAGCAAATGTGAATGACAATCAATGGAGAGAACACCAAGTTATATTTTATTAGTTTATGTATTTATTTTGTTAATAGAATCATTTGTATTGCAACAATATATGTGTACATAAACCAAAACGGATTATTAATGTACTGTAATACAAAACAAAAGCAAAACAAAAAAAAAAATAAACAAGGCCAGCAACTATTTGTGTTCAGAGAGGTTTGTAAAACACTGCATGCACATATAGAGCGCTGCATTGTGGACTGGGTCCCACAGGACACATGCTATGTAATAAGACCTTCCATTAAGGACAGTGCTTCAATTACTAATGACAAGCACATTGATCTTAAACAGGGAAGTATAAGCAACTTATCTTGTCTTTCAGTCCAAGCATTGCTTCCAGTTTGGGGACCCAAGGGACGGATGCTGTTTACAGAACAAACTACATTAACTGCCCATAAAGACATCATCTTGAACTTTCTGCCATCTCCTGATTGTGTTTATGGTGAACAAATGTAAACATATCAGTCTCAGGGGAGACATGGAGTTTGGATGTTTAGAGAAAAATGCTTTCTCCGTTTCCAACCCTAGGTATACATACTGCATTGTACATCCCAGGCTTATGTGTGCAGACACCCCCTTTTCAGCAAACAAAAAGCCTTGATATAGACTGTCTAAAAAAGGCAAGTACTTTTTTGCATCAATTATTTAGACATGCGAAGGGGTGTCAAATGTATTTATAAATGGCATAGAGACCCAATGATGGGTAGGTTAAACTGGGTAGTTCATATCTATCATTTGGGATAGAAATTCCAGATGGGGAAATGTAAGCAAGCTGTCCATTTAGAAGGCCAACAAAGCAATCTAAGTGGCAGCAATGATTGTTTTCTTATAACCAAGGGTGCTATAAAGATGTATATAAAGGAGGTCTTACAGGAGCTAGTGGAAAAGATGGAGAAGGCAGAGATGTTGTAAATAATATCTGAGATAATTCTATTCAAAAATATAAACAGAAGGAACACACCCCCAACAAGTGTGTCCCAACTGACAAAATGGCAGACTCAGAATAAAAAGTCAAACTAGTGCAGTTTTTATTCCACTAGATACCAAGGTATGAGCTCCCTGGGGCTGATGGGAGAAAGTGTATGAAAGTATTGACTTAACAAAGGAAAGAAATGAAAGAAAGGGGGAAAAGACTGGGGAGGAAGGAATGTATAAAATATAACAAATACAAGTAAAATGTATCAGAATACCCCAGAAATTAAACAACACCAAACAGTAATCATTTTATCTCACCCACCTGAAGGCTCAGTCGGCCTAACTGTAGCAGGGGAATAGTATCATATGGTGGGACTGGAAGACACTCATGACCTGGTGTTGTACATGATAAGCCATGCTGGAGAAGGAAAAGAGGGTGGGAATAGAGGCAGGTTTTGTCCTTATTCATTTGATCCTTATAAACCACAGGAAGTCTAACAGCTACTTTGGGAAGCATTATCAGGATCATTGAAGACACTATAATAGTATTATGTATCTTTCCCTTATATGTGCACAATAAGCAGGAAGAATTTTTACATTCAAACAAGAAATCTTTTTCTTTAATAAACAGTAAAAATAAAACAACCAATGCTAAAATGCCGGATTCCTGGGACACTAGTTAAGCACAGAAATCATATTGCAAGACAGAATGCATGCCATTCATAAAGTACAAGCCACACATGTGAATACAGAGTGCCACCTACTGGGGAAGTATGATCAAACACCATGAAAAACAAAGTAAGAGTGCATCTGTAACTCTAGAAAGCAAATCACTTTCCATATAAAAAAAGCTGCAAAAATCACAAATATATATATTTAAAGGTCATGGGTGTAATTCCTCAATTAGTTAACCATTCATCTTCTATTTGGGATTAGTATTGCCTACCTCAAACAGCCTGATTGCTGTATCTTTAGTCCATTAGTTATATTGCCTTTAGGCTGTCCCTAGGTGGCACTTATGCCCTCCCCTCCATCTCTATATTTACTTGTATGGGTAAGTTTGCAAAATGTAAACATAATTGAAATGCATATATTCCTGAGGAAGGCATCTATGCAAAAGTCATGCAACTTTTTCTGGATGGCCCTCTACACTAAGTTTGTGAAAACAAATATGTGCATTTCTGTTTATTTTTAAGAATTGTAAGTGTCTATAACATTATGTTGTAAGATAATTTGTAAGGTCAAAGAGACCAGTTCTTCCAGTTCTTTGCTGGAAAGTGCACAACCAATCCTAAACAAAGAAGGTGAGCACAGGGATTTTGGTTAATTTAAAGGAACAGTTTGGCCAAAAATTAAAAAAAAATATTTATGCTAATTAGCACATTAAAAAAAAAAAAAAAAAAGACAAATTGTATTTAAGTTAAAATTCTTAGCTGTAAAGTAGTGCTATACAGCACTTCCATGTTGCAAACTCCATCTTCAGACTTGAATCAGCCAATCCCTCTCAGGAACGCATTCCTCTCCAGCTGCGCTCCTAGTGATGGCCCCGCATTGGCATTTCCTATAAATCACATGGGAGAGCGTGCACGTCATCCAGGAAGGATGCATTGATCACGTACACGCTCTCTCATGTGACTTCTAGGAAGTGCCGATGCGGGGATTCACTAGGAGCGCAACTGGAGAGGAATGCAATCCTGAGAGGGACCAGGTAATTCAGGACGCCATAGAGTCACCGGCAGAGTCTGAAGATTGAGTTTGCAACACAGAAATCTGTATAGCACTTCTTTACAGGTAAGAATTGTAACTATTTTTCTTAAATTGATAATAAACTGTATTTAATAACATGTGGTAATGAGCATAAATAAGTGTTTTGTTTTTTTTTGGCAAGACTGTTCCTTTAAAAAGTTCTGATTGCTTTCAAGCTTCCCATGTGTCAGTCAGACAGAAGCACTACCATCTGCCCCCTAATTCACCACTTTAATATGGCAAAGAAAAATTGGTGAATGAAACACAATATGCTATGCTGAATTTGCTACTGCTACAGACTTTGATTCGTGATGAATAGGCATGGTGTGAAGGGCTGTTAGTCCACGACTGTCAGGAGCTGAGGAATTAAGTCTCGAATCACAGTTTGCTGAATATGGGAAAATGTTAAATAAATGTGAATTCACACCTTTATGAGACATTTTGGCCTTTCATGAATAAGCCCCTTTAAATGTATCTAGTCTGAGTTTAATGTGGGCAAATAATGTATGGAAGCTAAAACTACTGTAATAATATATTATAAATATAGTTATCATTTGCAAAGCTTAACATTTTAAATCCACATTTAAGAGCATTGCTTTTTTTCTACATAATAGCACATACACAGTTTTCATTCATTTCATTCCCATTTCACTTTTTGAATAGTAACTTTATATATTAATATAAGGGAAAAATTCACCAAGTGTAATATTTGCAAAACTATCATGTTGATCCAGGTAAAGGCAAAGCGCTCCCTTCCTCACCTGGATAATTCCAACAATAGATGTAGTTTTCTCATTTAAATGTGCAGTGTCTTTGTTAATCTTCTTTATAAAATCCTTCCTTCTTCATTATACTGCATTTCTAAATAGTCTATGTGGCATCTGATAAAAAGTTGCCACATGCTACAATTAAAGAACTAAAGTCTCCTAATAAATCACATCAGTTCATTTCGCCTACATGCCAGCAACACAATTAACCCACAGTTCCCCCCAAGAAGGCTGGTGTCCTGGCTACTGGATTCTTACAGATCATGTGTGAAAACCAGCACTGAGTGTATTCAAAGTTTAATTGACCATGTGACATTCCCCAACCAATCAAACAACGTGTAATGAAGTTTAATCCGTTACAGTTAGGGTGAGTTTGTTTTTTTAAGTGCATTTCATTTGCTAGGACCCACAATTATATCAGAGTTGTGTGGAAATAAAATGAAACTTTGTAATCATACTGGACCTCTGCACGC
>WMED01010117.1:5774-15935 GCA_019650415.1 Pipa parva | reverse complement strand
TTCATGATTGCACTATTTCAAATTATTCTAATTCGTTGACCAGCACTTGTATACACATTATAGTGAGTCCTGGAACGCATTGGACCGGACCAGACAAAGTGGAAGTGACGTCACATATGACGCCTTCCGGTCACATGACTCGGAATCCTGGTTTAAAGTAAGCGCCGAATGAGATACAATTCACTAGCCACTTTTTCTCCTGAAGAAGCCGCAACTAAGCGGTGAAACGCGTCGACAAGATATTGGGATATACTCTCTATCTGTAGACTTGGGTAATATACTTATCGGACGCACTTGCCGAATTTACTGCCTAACAAGGGAGCATACTGTCGATTTTTTTAATATTTCCCAGAAGTTTGGAGGTTCATCTCTTCCTGAGCAGTGTTATCTACCTGTATATATGCTCTATACAAACAGTTTGTTTGTGAGTATGTTTGCTGTTTTTATGTTAGTATTCATTAAAAGACGTTATTATGCCATGTAGATTATTCTCTCTTTTTCCAGTCTGGTGTGGAATATGAGAGCTGTTGGAGTTAGGACCCTCAACTATTGAATCCTACATATAGTGATTATACAGAGCGTGGTATTGGATTTAATCTGGTGAGCAGTTTAGATTGCTCTTCACAGGGTGTCATATCTTCTTTCTAGAAGTCACATTCGCTTTATACTATAATAGTTTGGCACGTTTGGGTTGTGTCCACTATTTCATGTTTACAACAGTAAAGCACTATTAGTGCACTTTGTTTTGTATTTGCGCTTCTTCCATAGTGTTTGGCTTTTGGGACTTATATAAACATATGTCTACATACAGTGAAATCAGCATATAACTTCCTGATTCCAATGTACTGTAACATTCTTTTGGAATTACACAAACCAAAGCTTCAAAAACTGAAAAGGGAAATGATTTTTGGAGAATTGAATTGTTTGTAATAATAGTCAAGAATCTCACGAAAAAGTTTGTAGTAGACAGTTATGTACATACTGTATATACACATATACACACGCCCAAAACTCACCTCTGCTCCTGCAGAAGGCCAGTCTGCCATAGAAATCACCATCTTGTACTGTGAGTCACTGTAAAACAGACATATCATTTTTTAAGCACATTTATTTTAGGATCACAAAAGATAAAACATTTTTAAGTTTTTATTTTGCAGTTCGTTTCAGCAATTTAATGTTTCAGGATCACATTTGGAAATGTTGCAAGTTATCGATAGGCTGCAAATTGCCTGGCATTAGTTTTAACCTACAGGTACCAATAACCGAGCCCTTTCTCAGATTTAAAGAAGGAATATTTACATATATCCAGAATATAAATTCAGAAGCAGATGATGAATTTACTGCTTCGGGTTGGCTAATAATAGAACAACCTCAACAATCCTTTTTTAATTAATTTCTGACTTTTAAGAATTAGTAAGTTTTCTGGGAAGGCTAAGCCTCCTAATACCTTCATTATGCTTTTCCCTAGAGTATAGTTTGTCTACAGAGTTGGTCTGGATGTCCTTGCTACAATACCACTACTACAATTTTTAAAGGAGAAGTAAAGACTCGTTTGGTCAAGGGGTAATTTGCGAGTTGGAGGGTGGAGATACTTAACCTATCAATGTTTTACTCTCCAGTGCTGCCTCATGGTTTCAATATCAAGATGTTCTCTTCTGCTATGCGAAGCTCTGCAATACTCCCCACTTCCTGCTTCCTGTCCAAACTCACTGAGGTGAGCATGCTCAGAAGCAAAATTGTGATGTAAAACTACTTCTGAGCATCCTCACAGAAAAGATCCACTTGATTGTGACAGCAGGGGGCAGAACTGGAGAGTAAAACCCTGATCGATAAGTATCTTCCACCTTCCCCTTGCATATCCCCCGATGACCAAACGAGCCATTGCTTCTGCTTTAACTATGACCCCTGCATTTGTGTTGTGCTAATGGCACACCTGAATATTTCAGGTAATGACTGTTGTTTCTGCAAGTGCCAAGTCAAGAGAAGAAAAGGTGTTTACTAACTATTAATTGTATGAAATAACATTGAAAACAAAGAAATATTTTCTGAACAGTAATGGGCTATTAATTAAATTCTATAAATGAACATGTGAATGATCTGAAAGTGAGCAGCAAATAGAATAAAATGGTGGATAAATAAAACCAGGTACAAGCTTGTACAGAAGGAGGTATAGTATTAAAAGCAGAAACAGGGATGTTTGCAATGTTGATGCTTTACAGGTCACTGCTGAAGCCTCACCTTGGAAGTTTTAGAGACTCTACCCACAGATCAAGGTCTGAATACAAGGAAACAGTTGCAGACTTCAAGAAGAGGTCTATATCAGTGCTGTTTATCTAATTTTTTATGCCCTCCTACAACAAACACAGCAGATTTCCTTGTGATTCACTGCCAGCACCGGCTTGGTTGCATGACTGCACTCAATGCGGTCAAGTGACCCAAAGCTGACCCAATGACCCAGCTTGACCTGACTAAAAAGCAGCCCTGATCTACATTACAGGGAGTCGAAAAATCTGCTACTGGGCCTATGGGAGGGAAGGGCACAGAGTTGCCCCCAACTGCCGATACACATAGTTAACTTAAAAATTATGGTGGTGTGTGGGGCTGATATGGGTGTATGTATTCCACTGAGCACTAGACTGAAAGGTTATACATAAGAACAACCAAAAACTTAAAAAGTAAATTACTGATGCACTTAGAGTAAATAAAAATGCATTGGACATAATTTAGTACTGTAATGTACAAATGCCTGGGGCAGATACACACCATTTTTAAAGACCAAGGACTAAAAATATGCATTTAATGGGCTGACAAACCAATTTTTCTATACGTTTATTTAAAAATCTTCAACCATATAGCCCCTCCCTTGTTTGCAAAGCAAGCAAACAATGTAATAAAACTAGAGTTCTATCTTAGAAAGTGAAAACTGGAAAATGAAGACTGGATATGTCAACCCCCTTTCCCATAATCCCTTGGTGATGTGATGGGCATAAAGGAAAATGAAAATGGTACTTGAGAGAATTGGAAATACCAGCAACTACAGTACATCTTTCAAACGTGAAACCCTTTATCAAATATGACAGCTGATAAAGGGTTTTACACCCAAATCATGTAGTGTGCTTGAATAAAATAGGTAGTGAACCTACCATTTTTTGCATTCCCAGGGGCTCGTATTTTTTTTCTTTATTAGACATTGGAGTTTGAATGGCACTCTTGGCTTAACCCAGTTATTTTCTTAACTGGTTGCAGATTCGTTTTCTTTTTATGCAAAATACCAGCAACTAATTTAAGGCAACTATGGACCTCAGCTTGCCCTAATACTCAATATGCTTTATAAATATGAAATCATTTTACTAGGATTCAGTTTCTAGCATTCCAGTCTGTAATAAGTTGAAATGCACTGTTTAATTGTCTACCATCCCCTTATTCCATTGGGAAACTAAAATTCCACTGATGTCCAGTTTTGTTGTCTACCTAATAACTAATAAATGAAGATGTCTGGTATGCACTGAACACTTACTTGCATGGTTGATGACAAATACTGATGCAGTTTTCTCTAACAATCACTGAATCCCGAAGGCTGTAGTAGCAGGGAACTGAAAAAGCCAAGGACTTACATTATATGAAATTCTATTTAATTATGATACATTAGAATTATTATGATGGTTTTCAATGGTAACTTATTTAACTAGTTTCAATGTGGTTGCAGCTAGAGGATATTTTTCTTTAATCTGCAAGTCAAAATGAATTAATTAGGAATTATTTTATGACTTTGCACCATTTGCATAAATGAGCATTGTGTTGATGAGCTAACCACTGATGCACTACTGCACTGATGAAAAAAATAATTTCTGGCAGGCTGCCTCCTGGTATATTCAGTATCTTTGTCATAAAGTGAGACACACCTGCTGTGTTGGAGAAAATGGTGCAGGCAAACAATCCCCTCTATAAACACACAAAAAAAGTAAAATAACATTTTCTGAGTAAAAATCTGTTTTTTAGTGCTAATCTACTTTATTAAATAGCATACATCGATTTAATTCACAAATGCAATTTGTTTGGAGGATCATTTATTGGGTGTCCCTAGTTTATTATGCCACAGTTAAACTCAGACTTACCCCAGTCAGGGTGTTTCTTGTTATTACAGTATTCTGATCCTTCTGGTACAGGGAACTGGTAGTGTGCACATTGGCACGTTTTCACCATCTGCTCTTGGTAGCAGGATCGGAGACAGGACTTAAAAGAGCAAAACAGGGGAGATCTTAAAATAACCCAGGTGTGGTTTATGGGTAAGCACTTATACCATTATCGTACTGTGTGTTTGCTGCATTATACAAACAATTATACAGTGCACCTCTAGATATTATAGAATGAAATGCTAGTAGAGCTACTATGACATTTTGTAGTGTTCCAGGAGACAACTTCTTTTATATGAAATGGTCCACTGGACAGTTCAGAGAAGCATGCGATTGTAATGCTGTAAGTTCTTTATTAGGGAATAAAGTTGCACTACAAACTATTATACCCATACGGTGTGCTGATCTGGCTGGCTTTCATGAAAACAAACAAACTGACTTTTCACTATCCGAGTTGCACAGCCCCTTGGTGCCTCAAATCATCCACTGGTGTAGTATTCTGCTCCTTTCCACTTCAAATCTACAAGATGCCAATGGGAGGCACACCTACAAATAATGCCCAATGTTAAGTACAGCACTTTTGGTGTAACTGTAGCATGTGACATAACTTCAAAGCTACTAGTCCAAAAGGTCGGCTTTAGGGTACCTATTTCACAAAGCAGCTTCTGTTGGTTCCGCAAACCTATTAACAAGGAGTAGAAGTACTGCAAATGCCCAAGAATATGCAATTCTCTAGCCAATGTACAGTAGGAGTTGCATATTTAAATGTGTAGAAAATTTGGTGCAACTAGTTTGTCAGTTTGTTGCACTTCAGCTTGTATCCAGTTTTTCTGACTAAGCCTTTCTTTGTTCAGTTGATTGCCTTCACATTTGTTTCACATACTGAATAACCCTTGTGTCATAGAAGATGGTGGGGTTTGCAATCATGGATTGTTTGATGTAGTAAAGTCTGAGGGCCATTGAGTAACTTTGCTATTTTTACCCTTCATTGTAGGTTGAGCAGGACAAGCATGTCATGATGTTGTCAAAGGTTTAAAGGCTAAACCATTAATTATACCTAATGCTCTTAATGGAGAAGACTCCTTTTGAAGATTCCAACACAAATTCCAACAAGAACTGGCTTGGTCTGGTTCAGACCTCCCCAGTTATATTTTTTGATGTTTACTTTACAGTTTAAATTTCATCAGATACAAGCATAACACGGAACAACAAAAGTCCTAAATGTTAATGGGGATTGCAAAAGAAATCTAAATCATACAATCATTGGTCTTATTCAAACCATGTCAAGAACTCAGTGAGATTCCACACATTTTGCCCCAATAATGAGAACATATCAAGAGAGGTCAGTCCAGATATTATAGGTCACCCCAACTGCAGACTACAGCTCAGTTTAAAAGGCAGCTGGGAGAGCCAGCTATGTGTGGTTGGTGTTGGAAAGCTGAGAAGTGGTTTCTGTGGCTGATTCTTAAAATCCCTGTGAGAGAAACAGGGGCATGTGGTTAAAGACCCTGCTACACAACAGAGCTGTACAGCACATTGCATCCCAAGGAGACAACCCAGAAGAAGGGAAGGTATTCTTATTTTGCTAACCAGAGCTGTATGAGCTGCAGTTATCCACTGTGTTTTTTTTTTTTACAAAGGACTTTTTACTGTGAAAGTGGTGTTTTGAAATTACTTTTGTTTAGCCAAAGAAAGGCTGTGTTTTAACTTCACTTTTTCCTGAAATGAACACTGAAAACGAAAGAAACTGACTGTTTGCAGGGTGATAATCCATAAAGACTGCTCCAGCACTTGAGTGATTCCCTACAATTCTATCTGCCTAGAACAGCGGTTCTCAACCTTGTTGAGACCGTGACCCCCAATGCTGATGTCATGTGCCAATGTTCAGGCCCGATGTCATCATGTACGTGCGTCACGTGGTGATGTTCGGGGTGAAACGTCATCAGCTACGCACATCACGTGTTGACGTTCAGGGCCGATGTCACCACGCAGGGACCCTTATAAAAAGGGACCTGCTATCACTACTGGGCTCCACAGTGGTTCGTGACCCCTGTGAGATGGTCGTGCGACCCACAGGTTGAGAACCGCTGGTCTAGAACATCTGATGACCAAGTGCCAATATGAGCTAGGAATTGTCTGCTATTGAAATGTATGTATAAAAACAATTGTAATTCAAAGTGCACCTGTCACCTCAAATCGAATACTAATTTAGGTTGTACTAATGAAATAAGCGTTTGTGTAAATATAAATGTATTAAAAAAATGTACCTTTATACAGCGTTTCTCTCTGTCATCTTCCCTGTCAGCCTGACTTTTCTTTCCCATGTCGGGCTAAGCGGGACTAAATGATGATTGACATTATAACATCTGTAATGCTATATAGCAAGAAATGTCAGGTTGACAAGGAAGATGACAGAAAGAAACGCAGTATAAATGTACAATTTTTAAAATACATATATATTTACAAAAATGTTCATTTCATTAGTAGAACCTAAATTAATATTAGAGCTTTGAGATGACAGGTGCACTTTAAGTGACTATTTTGCGGCATGATTATTGTCATTAATGTAGAAAAAAAATCCAGATCCATTGGTACTCCAAAGGAACTCCTAAGAGGCCCTGGCTTTATTAGGACTTTCAATCTAGCCGCTGCTTGGCCTCCTTTCCCCAACGATGCCCTTTTTAAACTTTTCTCAATCAAAGTACTTCTGAAGAAGCAATACAGACGGAGGTCGCAGGAAATGTGAGGAGAGAAGAAAATTTAGAGAGATGAAAAGTTGATCTTGAATGAGCCCCTTTGTCTTAGCTTCTTTTCTGGAGCTCCAATTAGAGTGGGTCAGACTGAGACATCTTGGGACCACCAGAGAAGCTGATTACAAGGGTCCACAGCCTACTAGCTCAAGTTATAATGTACACCGGAACTAGCATAATAAACAATCAGTATTGCAGGACGTAAAGAGCCAGTTGTCCAACTGTACGTGTCATTAAATGTAGTTAGGGACTTGCCAATGTTAAGAGAGATGCCTTTTAGCACCAGGAATGGGCCCCTTCCAATACTGGAGCCCACTGGGGGATCCTCTTTTACTCTAGTGGCCCAGTCAAACCCTGTATAATTACATCAATCCACAGTCCATGATTGGCTCCAGTGGTTGTTGAAGGTCCAACTTCACTGTATTACTTGTCAGTTCCTTCTACTCAGCCTACTAACATGACCACATTTTTATTTAGTTAATTCATTTGATAAGGTAAGTTAAAATGGTAGTGTCCAGAACTGAACTTCGAAGCAGTTTCCTAAAGAAGCCAGTGGACAAATGGGAAGACATCTAAACACTACAATTATTTAATTTGTTCCGTTTTCTCCATAACGTAACTCTCATTAGTACAGTGAGATCCCATGATGTGGGGTGTCTCGTAACAGCGTCACAAGACATAATTATTTTACATGGACATTTATAGGTTATTCTAACAAACAAAAGGAAGGTGTGTCTCTAATAGAAGTGTGTGGTGTGATGATACCCATTCATTTTATGCTGGGCGCTTCTTGAAGACATTTTTGACATACGTATGTAGGTTAACCTATCCTTAGTAATTAGATATTAACAACTGAGCTGAATCACTTTCATTACATGCAATAGCATACAACATTTTCTGTGTCAGATGTGATTAAGAATGCCTTAAAGGGCTGTGTAATCCACCCTGGACACTGCTGTTTGTCCCTGGAATAGTAACAGTGATTAAACACCGCTCACTGCTGAAAGCAGCTACTTCTAAATGTGCATACTTTACCTTTAAAAGAGGGAAACCTTTAAAGGTGAACATTGATATGAATGTAAATGCATTAGTGCTAATAAATGTAGATGTGCACAGTGGCTAATCTGAAAAAATTTGCAGGGAATATAATGCTCGCCAATCTCCCTATCTCAGGGGCCAGAATTAGTCAAAATTTAAAGTGAAAATGACCACAATATGTAAGGTTACTCTTCACTAAAAAGAGTCAATGCAAGGCAGTTTCCATAATAACCCAGTGGTAACAAAGGTAGATATCGGAGGGTAGGTGTTACTAAGAGGGCCGGGCTATATTTTGCACTGGACACATGCATATATATTTAATTCACTATAGAGTGACAGATATTAATGTCAAATGAGGAAAAATAAACAAATACACTAAACTGTTGAATGCATGGTAAAGTATGCCCTCTTTACAGTTTTGTTTAGGTTTATTAATCATTTTTCAGGGGCAAAACTAAATGACAAAGTGCTCCAGGGGAGGAACAGCAACCCCTCCCCCCCCCAGAATCCAATAAAAAGTTCACTTACCAGGATCCAGGGGGGTGGTAAGTGCATGCTGTGTCATCATAGGGATCATGAACCCTATAGTTACAGCACTGTCATTTTCATCTATGGTGTGGGAGGAAACCAGAGTTCCTAGAGGAAACCCACACAGGTGCAGGGGAAACATACAGGGGGAATTCAGGAAAGTCCGAAGTGAGGTGCGGAGTGTTCACCTCACTTCAGACTGACTGAGATGCACTCGCTGATATCCTGCACGCGGACATCAGCGAGTGCATCTCAGTCAGTGCGAAGTGAGGCGAACACTCCGCACCTCACTTCGGACTTTCCTGAATTACCCCCCACAAACTCCATGCAGATGAAGTCCGGGGTGGAATTGAACCCAGAGCTGCAAGGCAGTAGTGCTAACCACTGAGCCACCACACTGCTCAAATTAATGAATATTACTTTGACATTGATATAAAAAGAGATGGTAATAGTGACATTGTTTCTTTACAGCAGAATCATGGGAAGATGACATCACTTCATTTTGATTTTGAATTCGTATTACTAAGTATTCACTACTGTATGTCTAATTACATGCTGAATGGCGTTCGATGCTGTTCAATTTTTTTTTACCAAGGGAATATGCTGTTTAGTGAATAAGGTGAAGTGAATTCGCATTTGCCCGAGCGTAATGACGTGAAGTGAAATAAATTCACTTGCCTATCTAATTCAGACTATAATGAATAGTTCCCCTTTAAGGCAACCATACATGGAAATTATCAGTGCAGTAACAGTCACATTTACCATTGTTACATCAATTAAAACTGACACCATTCCCTGGAACATTCAAGTGACCTCATATGGTCATGTGTAAAGTGTCTCACTTCCATAGCCTTGCAGAATTCTACACATCCTGTTCTATTACTCCCATACGCTCCTGTCTGTTCTGACAATAAGGTTGTATCACATTTGGGGGGGAAAAAGACATCTATTCTTTGTATGTTTATTTCTACTATGGAAACTGTTTCATCAAAGAATGATTCTGTTACAAGCATTCCTGTAACGTCTGCAGCGGATATCCATTTCAATCTATTACAATGTATGGAAAGGATTATTTGTGACTGTATAATGAATGAGCAGTGGTACTGGAAATGGCAAACTATGAAGACCATCTTTCTGGTTTGTCTGGTTTTATTATTGTTTTAGTAGATAACCAGACAGTAATGGAAGATTACTGCTATTACTCTGTAGTGGCACCCAAACCACTATTGGTTTCATTTTATTTAGTATAAAGGGGCTAAAGACTAATTGGATCTAACATCTTGAGGTTAATTTTACTGTGTAGGATAGTTTATGAAATATGATGTGGGTATAGCTGTGGGAAATATCGGATACGTTAAATGTCAGAGATATAATAAAAATGCTGGGACCAGTAAAATACAGTGTATATTTGAGGGTAGAACAGGCAGAACTTTCAGCGCCTATCAGATGTTATTTAACATATCTCTACCTTACACACTTACATAACATTGATCTAGGTGGAGGCTGGTTACATCACACATTGCACTCATACGTTGTTAATGATTCATTGAGATTTCTCTGATTTCATTGTAAAGTACATTTAGTTTTAGCCAGGGATTAACATAAGCAACCATCACTATTAAATAAATTATGCCAGCCTATATATTGTACCAGGAACCAGTGGCTGCATTCAGCCTGTAGAATGTACTGGGAACCAGTGGCTGCATTCAGCC
>WMED01010116.1:0-15935 GCA_019650415.1 Pipa parva | reverse complement strand
TTATGGGATTTGTAGCTCTGTACGTGTTCTGTACATTATTACAGGATTGTAGTAGATTTTCTGTGATATCTTAGGAATAGCACAAGTAACCTTCCAAATCTTCAAAGAAATGAGAGAAGCTGTTTTAGCAACAAATCGAATAGGGAAACAGGTTTCATTTTATCATATTTTGTTTTCCTAAATGGAAATGTGTATTATAAAGAATAATGTCCCCCGTTCTGTAATATATAAGGATATTAATAGTCACCTCGGAGTTCTATACCCTGTGTAACTCAGTCCATGAGTATTATAAAGGATAATGTACCCCATTCTGTACTTTATAAGGATATTAAGTCACCTTGAAGCTCCATGTCCTATATAAAGCAGGTTAGTTCAGTGATGGCAAACTTTTCTGTACAGAGTGCCAAAAAGGGGACGTCGCTCACCAGCTCTTTCCCCCGAAGTGCAGGCGAACATCAGAGAACACTTTAAAGGTATTCCAGTCTCGCAAGGTGACTTGAGTGGTCTCGCCGAGACTGGAATACCTTTAAAGCATTCGCTGATGTACGCGTGTAGGACATCAGCGAGCGTGTAACAGTCTCTGCAAGCTGATGCGAAGGATCGGGAGGTACGTTCGCACTATGCTGAATTACCCCCTCAGTGTGGGCTGCGGATCCAACTTGAAAACTATCAGTTTGGGTCCATGGCCTGCACTGAAAGACCGCTCACTCGCTGGGGGAATTAGGATTACCAGCGGTGGTGAAAATGTACACGCCCACAGAGAGGGCTCTGTGTGCCCTCTCTGGCATGCATGCCATAGGTTCGCCACCGCTGGGTGGGTTAGTTGCACAATATGTCAGACCGAATGACAGTAAATTCCGAGCTGTCATTCTCTAATCATATTCTCATTCATCTTTCACATAACTGCTTCCGGCAAAAGGAAGAGATGTGAACATCCTGGCGGTAAGAAAGGCGGTCCTGTTAAGAGCCGAATTTAACACAAGTCATTTATCACTAGGGATGCTGGGAACAGACTTGGGTTAGAGAGGTGATTAAGTTCATGTAGAAATTGATTTCATGAAACTTTCAGCAGTGGAACATCCCTATCCAACCTAAAGGACCAGTAACACCAAATAAATCAAAATTCCCATTAGGATTGGCATGGCAATTATACAAATACAGTAAAGAAAACGAGAAAAAAAACCTCTGCTATTTTTTGGGGACATTTTGTCTCGTCAGACAAAGGCTGAAATAAAAGATAAATATTGTAAATATCGCCACTCGAAGGACTTGTAAAACTTGTTCCTTTCATTGTGGAAAGTAAAAATTTGGCTCCGCAACAGAAGTACAAAGGTTGCGCAGCAGTTTTGCACCCAGTGTCCCCAATCATGTTGTGCGTATAATTTACATGGATAAATGAGTCAATTAAGTTTCTTGGGTGTTCCAGAGTTTAAATAATTAGAATTTCACCACCGAACCCTGCCTGCTGCTGTGTCATTTATTTGTTTAGGGAAACGAGAAGATGGAAATTGCATCAGAGCCTTCTTGGAAGGAATCCTGGGACTCAACGTTGGGTGAAATTTAATCAACTCGGAAAAGCCGGACTTTGCTTTTCCGAGTTTGTTCCCGCGAGATCTCAGAAGTTTCTTGCGGTAAATATCACGATATTTTTTTTTTTTTCAATTGATATTTACCGACGGAAGCTTTTCGATCGAGTTTTTCGATCTCGATTTATCAATATGAAAGGTAGCCATACTTTACATTAGTAGCACGGCTACCTTTCCATCGAAAAAGCCTCAGTCAGTAAATATCGATCGAAAACAATCTTACGCTATTTACCGCAAGAAACTTCTCGCGGGAATAAACTTGGAAAAGCGAAATCGGGCTTTTCCGAGTATATTACATTTCGCCCAATGAGTCTTGCGCATGGAACAATCTATGATAACCCCGGTGTTTCTAAGAATCTGCATTCCTGACGAGGAGGAGGGATAGGTAGAGTATGGTGGGTGTAAGCCATTTAAATTTGGTATTGTAGAAATGGTTGATTTTATTCACACGAGTAATTTTTGACATATTGATATCCACCCCCATGTTTGGTTGAACAGACTATATATTTTTTCCAGCTTTACTGTGTAGCTGTGTAATCTGAGACTTTTTAAACAACCCCTGAAACAATTTTTAGAACAAGCAATAACTAGAAATAGGAATGTTAACACATAACAAATATATAATATTTTAGTCTTTTGCTAAAGAGGAACTAAAAGACTTTTTTTTTTTTTTGTTTCAGAATTTATTAGATATTTTGTGTTCCCTTTTTATAAATTTTTAACTTGCTATCATACAAACCTGAAATTTAATTAATCCTGTCCCAGAAATGATTTTTTTATTACCCAAGGGATTTGCTGGAGCTTGCGGTTCTGTATAAGTGACCTTTGCCCTCCACAAATCTGTAAAATGAAAATGCATTTGTAGCTTTTAAAATTATGCTTTTTGGCGTACTTCTTGTGTGTCCTCTAAAATGCCATGAAAACAATGGAACTGGGATGGTGTGTTTAACAACATGGCTGATATCAGTAAAGATAAGGAAAGGCAGAAAAAAATAAAATTGATTTCAAAAGATAGAGGGGGTTATTCAAAAAAGTCCGAATTGTTGCATATAGGTGTGAATTCGCCAGATGAAGACAGTTGCAATAGGCTGCTACTGTCGCAGTCGCATCTTTATAATGAGAATATTGTCGCAGTCGTGACTTTATTATGGGGAAAATTGTTGCGGATTTGCTATGGAAATCTTCTCTTTGAGAATTCGACAGTCGAATTCGCACCTTAGTGAATAACCCTCAAAATGTTTACAAGTGCTCCATTTAAATAATTGCCACATTGCCAGAGTGAGGCATCATGGGCCCACAGCCTGCTAACAAAAGTTGACAATTGGCTCTTTTGTGATGTTGTTTAGTCGCAGTGTATGTGACAAGTGTTAGTGTAATTCTGGTAGTAAGCCACCTACAAATGTAGGACCATCAGCCCGACACTGACTTGCCAGGCCAATCCAACTGGGAATCTTTATGTTTTTGGGTGGCTCGATCTGACTGTCCTGTATACTAAGCAGCAAATTTACCTTTATAAGCATGTAGTGAGAATATTCCATTGGATAACCATTGCTGAGTGAATCTCAGCAATAAGCTAGTGTAAACGTGATGATGATTGCGTGTGCACCCTGCTTATTCTATTTTATTTTGACTGATTTATCAAAGTTGCATAAGTAATCGTTTCAAAAGGAAACGTTGCATTATGGGTAAGCAGTTTCTAAGCAACGCAGTTTCAGGACCATTGCTAATTTTGCCTGCAGTGTGATGCGTTCTTGGATCCCAGTCACGTCTAGAAGTGAACTCCCGTGACTTCACGTGCGGATGTGCCGGACGCTACAATACATTTTATATTTGTGCAACTATTTATTCAAAATGTATATATTTATTTATTTTATTTTCTTTAATTGGCACTTATAGCCAAATGAACTGTCATTTTATGCTACTGCACTTGTTTCCCTCCTATCGGTTTATGTAAGTTTCCCTCCTATTTAGACTGTAAGCTCTATGGGGCAGGGACCTCCATCCTCTTGTTTCAGTCATGGCCTGGCACTTAGAGTGATGTATTTTTTTGATTATATGTTTGTAATTTACTTTATTTGTTATTTGTTACACTCTTCCCTTGTCTATATTGTAACTGTAATGTTACGTTGTACAGCGCCACATAACCTACCGGCGCTTTATAAATAAAAATATGCATGTGCAAAAAATAGACCAAGCGGCCGCAGGAGGGTGGCCCTTGGTGTATGACAACCTGCAGTTTGTTGTCAATTTACCCACATGCCGTAAAAACAAAGTGAAGCCTCAGCCTAAAGCTTTAGCATTACCTATAACTGCCTGTAATATAAAGAGAAATAAGTGAACAAAGTTGTCACATTACGAAAGTTCTTTTTTTAAATTAGAAGACTTTCCCTCTGCGTTTTTTATTCACATTCCCTGCATATCTATGGAAGGCAATGGCTATAGTTAGCAATGAAACATGTAAGCACACGTTCTCCGCTAATGGAACCAACCCATCTACATCATGGGTGGAGGGTTAGTCGAGGAGAAACCTGAGTTTTGTTTGAATAGTTCTAAGCAGATGAATAGGAACATGATTCAGTCCCTTTTCATTCGCAATCCTTTTGTTTGTTCTTTTTAACAAAAGAGAACTGGAAATCCGGGGCTGCCGCACTTGGAAGGTTTTCTCTGAACCTCGCTGCTCCAGAGTCTAAATTTACACTGGGTAGAGACTTTTGAGGGGGTTGTTCACTAAGGTTTGAATTCGACTGTCGATTTCATAAACAGCGGATTCCCATAGTAAATCCGCAACAATTTCTCCATTGTAAAGTTGCGACAATTTTCCCATAATAAAGTTGCGATTGTAACAATATTCTCATTATAAAGACACGACTGCGATAGTAGTAGCCTATTGCGACGGTCTTTATCTGGCAAATTCACACATATATGCAACAATTCGGACTTTAGTGAATAACCCCCTTGATGGTCTTGTCTCCCCTCAACCCCAAACTATTACAGCAAATATCTAGGGTATAGCGCACAGGCCACAACTGTTTAAATAAAGATGTTTAATGTTTAATCCAGTTTTAAAGGGGAAATGTATGTTGCTTGTATTTAAATTCACATCTCTTCTTGCTTGTTTATAAATGTTGTTGGAGAATATTAGCGTGGGTTATACTGCACGCTTGGCCACCTTTAGCTAAACCTGATTTTATTTGAGTAGGAATCTTCCTATGGTTTTATTCGATGAGGTATAATTCAATATTATCTATATTCTGTAATGAAACTGTGCCACCTAGGGGGCCACAAGGTGTTAACACACACACTCGCACTAGGTTAATTGAACCCTGACTAAATTCCTAGTCTGTGTGTAACCGTACATTATTTTTAAACTCCACAGGGACTAAAATGATTGGTTAATCTCTGTAGAAGATGTCGGAATTAAATAAATATGGAGAATAAATAAATACTGTATCTTTAATGTTAGTGACACTGCTCTACTTTAGTCATGAAGAAGCTCGACACACAGTGTTGTTACTGGTATTGTATTGTAATCATTATCCAGTATATAGATGTAATTGTCACAAAACTAAGCAATAATTGTGCTTAATGAGGCAGGAGAGGGCTTCCTTTCCCAATAGCACACCTGCTCCAAGCATCAGAGACCCTCCCGGTTCTTTTGTTTAGGTGTAAACACCAGAATGGATCTCTGTCCAGGGTCTTCCTGCTTTTTTTTTTTGCTTACATAACAAAGGAATCTTTACAGTTGCCACAAGCAGGTGATAGAAATGATTCGGTGACAGATTTATACAGTTACATCTAGAACTGGACATGTCTCTGTAGGAATAGTCTGCTTTGATCTGGTTTATTTACATACAATACTGAACATTGGTACATGATCCACTATTCTCCCACTTGAGATGAAAATCACCAGTCAGTCTCTCACCTAAAGTACTGATTTGATGGAGGATTGTAAGGGTTGGGGCCGGCAGTATGTGTAGGAGGTAGCAGCAGGTCACTGGACAGCTGAAGATAATGTACAGGCCCTAAGGCATGGAGTCTAAGGTAAACCCAGTTTTCACCTAGAGCCCCCGCAAGGAGGTTAGGCCTTAGTTACAGTGCGATACCCAGGTTGCGGCCCTTAGGGCTGTAGTCCAGGATCATGGTACAGAAGCAGTAAGAGGTAGAGTCATCACATCATATGCTAGAGTCAGGGCAGGTGGCAAATTATTGTGGTCAGAATGCAGAGCAATGGTCAAGACAGGCGGTGGACAATTAGGAACAGGAGACAGGCCAATGTCAAACACGGGAATGGGAAACACAGCAGATGCACCCTGGAGCATCATAGCAGTCCTTTAACAGGGCGTCATAGCTGAGATTAAACTGGCTTAAATAGGCGACTGGCGGGATCGCATCTGCGACGCAATGTCGTCATTGCAACTAGATCTGACGCCATTATGCACCGGAGCCTTGAAAAGGACATGCACCAAAAGTCCTGAACGGATGCAACCAGAACGCCAAGATGGCGACCGCGACAGACGCCGACGTGAAATGGAAAATGGCAGACGCAGGTGAGTACCTCTCCTTACAAGTATATAGCAATGAAGGAAAAGCATTTATCCAGTATCCAGCTATAAAAATTGGGATTTTGGGGACATTTCCTGAATGTGCATTAACCACTCCCTGTAAATGCTTTATGTTAAGCCCCGTAGAAAACAATCGGTCTGAGTGAGGTCTGTTTACAAAACATGGCTGCTATCAGTAAATAAAGAACAGAAAAAGCAATAAAAGTCATGAATTTAAATGTAATTCTAACGTTTGCTGTATTTGAAGCACGCCAATTCAAATGGGGAATTTTTTTGGCGTTATTGAACCTTCAATGTGTAAATCTCCAGGTTACTCTAAATACACGCTGCCTAATTTATAGACTCTGTTCCGTTCTGTACGGTCAGCAAATGCCAATTCAGTTTCTGACTACGTCTGCTTATGGTAAGAAAAGTAAAATGAAAGTGCTCAAATTCAGATCTCTGCAATACACAACTGGTTTCATTCCAACAATTCCGTGTTTTCTCTCTGTACACATACATTGGCTAAAATGAAGTTATACTGTAAAGGTAAAATTTCTGACACAACATAGTTAAAAATTAGCTAAGAAATAATACTTGCCATTTGTTTCCCTTAATTAGTCTTCCTGAGAGCTGACTTTTTTTTTTTTTTTTCCTCCCAAGTTGGGCAACATGAGAAGAAAAAGCTGCCTGTCTGCTATTGGTTAAGCAGTGTGCTGACGTTTTGGTCTCATTGTTTACATTTGGAAAGCAGGAGATTACTGACAATAAGCTAACTTGTTCACAGGTGTTACATTCCACATTAGGCAAAAATGGTGGAGGGAACCTTTTCATGGAAAACTGGCCAGTACACGTCACACACACATTTCCTGGTGCAGGAGTTTATCAGTGCTGCCTACTCAATCATTCTGTGTCACATGAAACAACTACTGGGGAGAAACGCTTCTCACTAAGGAATAGTACTGCATATATAAAGATGTAATCTGACTATAGTTCCACTTTAAAGAAAATGGTTATGGCTTTCCTTTATATCTAAAAGTAATGCTGACTGGTACTTTAACTAGTATCCTGTAGCAATTGACAGTGCATTTGCAAATGCATGTAGCATCAGGTGAGTGAGGCTGGTCTGGGAAGAGATGCAGTATTAAAGGACAAGTAACACCAAAACAAAAAATGAATTTGTATTTGCATGGTAGTTATTTTTATATACTACTTTCTTTGAAGAATTGCTTATTTGTATTATTCTAACTTTTTGTTCGCTTTTTGACATTACAGTAATCCTCTCATGTGTCTATATATTACCTACGCATCCCACATAAAACATAATCAAAAACAAATCCATTTGCAAGTCATCCCTCTGCCTATGGTGTATACACTTCCACCTTTCTGAAAAATGGATACATTTGTGCATTAGTTGTCCACTCACGCTAATTGTCCAGCCATGTTTCAGATGGATGCAGACTATTTTTCCATTGTTTTGTACATAATGTATACTGTTTTTGTTTTTTTTTTCTCCTTGTGGGAGGACTGTAAATGGTTAATATAGCATCTGATTAACATTTTCAGGATCTGCCTATGATTAGTGCAGGAGGGGAGGAGTGCACTTTCCCGATCACATGACCTGTGATGAGCCATCAGCAGTCATGGGCGGGGTTTTGGAGGTGTGCTCCGAGCCACAACAAGACAGCTAAAGAGCCGCAAGTGGCTTGTGAGCCGCACTTTGCCGACCCCTGCGTTAGTGAGAAGTGTCTCTCCCCAGTAGTTTAATGTGATGCAGAATGATTGAGTAGGCAGCACTGATAAACTACTGCACCAGGAAATGTGTGTGACATGTACTGGCCAGTTTTCCAAGAAAAGGTTCCCTCCCCCGGACATTTTTATCCTACTTACTACTTAGCACATGTGCACAAGTCAGCTTTCCCTCTGTAATCTCCTGCATTCCAACTTAATTTATGCAGCCAAAAGGTCAACACACTGCTTAACCAATAGCAGTCAGGCATATTTTTCTTCTTGTGTTGCCTGACTTGCAGAACAGAAAGAAAGGGGAGAGCGGGGGTAGGAAAATGTGAGCTCTCGGGAAAACTAATTAAGGTAAACAAACTTCAAGTATTATTTCTTCCCTAAACTTTTTTTTTTAACTATTTGTGTCAGAAATTGGCTTAGTATAAAGGATTTTTATATGTATGTGTGCAGTTATATCAGCACTATAGTGCCCCTTTAAATTTAACTTCTACTGTAAATTCCATATTGAATTCTGTAATTCAGCAGACTGCGTTGGCCTAAATGCTCATGGACTAAGGAACCTGCTGCTAACACTGGTAGATTTGCTGGTGAAACCAGGCTTGTTTGTACATAGACTAATTCTAAGCAGGGGGTTTAACGTTCTTTCATGGTGTAAAGTACATTTAGAGAAAGTGATATTAGTATTAGACTTGTATTTACTTGCCCTATGCTACCATCATGCATCCTGCTTGCCTCCACACATGCCGTAATACACAACGCAATTAAAGGACCAGTCACAACTGACAATTGCTGTTTGGACTGACAGGGAGATTATTCCTGTGCAATAGCTATATATAAAAGGTCATTTTTAAGAGTGAACTGCTGATTTTTATTGGTTTTTATCGCCCCATGGAACTTACAATCTAGTTTCCCTATTCAGTCACACACAGACAGACACAGTCGTATGTTTTTGGATTGTGGGAGGAAACCCACGCAGGTGTGGGGAGAACATACAAACTCCATGTAGATGAAGTCCAGTGATGTAGCAGGTGGGGGAGTCTTGGGTTGGGGTAGAGACTCTTAGGTCAGTAGGACTTTACTTTAGGGCCCAAACTCCATATTGACATGAGGGTTGGGGATCAGTGAGTGACCCTTTCCTCACAGCTAAAAAATTGTGATCAGTATTGACCCCCCCCCCCCCCCCCCTTCCACCCCACCAGTACAAGAAATGGAATAAAAGAGGTCACATGGATTCCCCTTTACGCAGGGTGGTGGTATGAAGTCCTGTGGACCCCTGAATTTATTTTAATAGTTTACCTCCTACCCCACTGGACCCACTCCCAGCTACATGGACTGCTACACCTTTCCCACTCCTAAAACTGAGAGATGTCTAGACAAACTTGACCCACCTTTGATGTGGACACACTCCCGCACTCACATGGCTGGAATGTGGCCAGAATGCAATTTTCTGTCTTTAATTGTCAGAGAGCGACTCTGATAAACAATCGCCCTATAAAGGCATACTGAAGGAATGCGCTCCTGCCTAAGTTTATACGCCTTGCATTCAAATAGTCATGCAAAAGCATTATTAGGAAACAAATGGCTTTGGTATAACTACAGAATGATTTGAATATATAAAGGATGAGTAGTTTGTTGCACGGGGTCAGACATTAACATCTGCTCTAATTAAGCTTTTCTTTTGGTTTAAATCCAGCACCCTATTATATCATTCATTTCTGTGCAGTAATAATATCAAGATTTATTTATTTTTTCGCTTCGGGGCAGACATGTTTAATAAACTCTGCTTTAATTATAAAATAATTATAAAATTGCTTTGGTCCATGCAGGACTCCCTAAAAATCTGCAATGGCTGTTGATTGGTGATGCAATGTTAAAGCTGGTCTGTTACTGTGTGTGTTATAATGCAAGAATTGCATGTTTTTCATCTTTTAATTTATTGTGGGTTGTTGAAAAAAAAAACAGCCGCATTCTTCAAGTGACAAAGTGTTGTTTGTATTCCCAGCTGCAATCGTGTGCCTGTAATGCAATTTCTATTTAGCCTTTTGCATGCACTAGTCTACATAAAACCATGACGTATAGTATTATTGGTGCATCAGATCAATGGCAATCGGCACTGTACACCAGGCTTAGAAAACTGAGGCAGCTTGTTAAAGGGAAACTACAGTATACCTCTATGATAATTTAGTTTTAAAATCTTTCTAGTTAAATAGACCCCATTGGACCCAGCAGGGTCAAGTCTCCTCTCACCAGAGTGGGTTCTCCTACGGTGTCAGTACAAATCGGCTGCAATGAAAATTCTAATCAGCACAGTTGATGAACTGTAAAATGGAAGTTTTACAGTAGTGGCTTAAAGGGCTTTTATATCATTTCTGCATTATTTTGAAACTATTTCTATTGCAAACCTTGATAACAACATAAAGATGATGAGAAGTATGATAAACTGTAGGTATTTAGTATATAGTGGGGATTGTGTCTGAAGATTTGATGGATTTTAGCAATGAAATCTGCTGTAGTTTACCCAGCCCTAAAGGGGAAACAATGTAACATGGGCATGCTATTACTACTGTACTAGAATTTTTGGTGTTAACATTAAAGTGCACCTGTCACCTCAAACTCTAATACTAATTTAGGTTGTACTAATGAAATAAATGTTTTGTAACGTTTATAGCTCCTCCAATCAGATCCTTTTAACCACGATCTAGCAGGGATCTGATTGGAGGAGCTATAATGTCAGTTGTCATTTAGCCCCACCCAACCCGACTCGGGAAAGAAAAGTCAGGCTGACAGGGAAGATGACAGAGAGAAACTCTGTATAAAGGTATATTTTTTTAAAATACATATATATTTACAAAAAATGTTTATTTCATTAGTACAACCTAAATTAGTATTAGTTTTGAGATGACAGGTGCACTTTAAATAAAATGACAGAATAATGGAATTCTGGGTTTGTTATCGGACTGTATATTTGTGAATGATATTGTTAAAGGCGTAGAAAGACACAGAAAGCAGTGAAAACTTGTACTTTACAGCATGTTAATAGAGGGGTGATGACTAAAGTAAATGCAAACTGATCACTTTAAGTCAGGTGCTTTTTTACATGCTACGTGTCCCCGACAATCCTATTTAATTCCTTTCATCTGCGTCCATGATGTCACTGGCTCTTTGCTGCCCAACCCTGTACCCGGATGACGGCTTCTCCTGTTGTTTGCAGAGATCATTTAAGTACTTCATGTGAAACTTAGAAACCGTCACTTGTTTAAAAACTCACGGGCCGAGAATAGATTTGTGTGGGTTTCTGTAGTTTGCCGTTGATACTAACAATAAAAAAGATAAAGATAAGATTTTTTAAATCTTCCTTAGGTAAACTTTTTTTTTTTTTAAATTATTTTGGGCCCATTCCTTCTTGGTTCAAAATTTGTTGCTTTTTCAAAGAGATCTATGATCGCTTACAGCAGAACCTGATTTAAAACACTGGGCTTATAATGGATTAATTCACGAAGCCTTAGAGCTACTGTTCATTGTTATGAACCGCTATGTTTATTGGGGTTCACGGATCCCCTTAATATTCACATTTCCCCGCCTAGGCTAGCGGCTATATTATTCCCGTGACAGGCTTCCACCTACTTTTACAGTAAGTAGCTCCACTTTATTATTTTTATTATTATTTATTCTTTCTTATATAGCGCTATTTTACGCATTGCTTTACAGAGATTCATCATTCACTTCACTTAAATATATATATATAAAATAGGGAGTCAGTGGTTGATAAAGCAAGGGCAGCACATTGACACATATACCCAGGGGTGTGAACTCTATGGGCCTTGTTGACTAAAGGCCAAGTAGTCACATATAGCTATGAATTCGCATTTGATCACCTCTTTCCCATGTTTGCTTTTTGAGCAAACTGCGATGTGAGAATACGCGACCATTTCTGAGACTCTGATCGTTACGATCTTACGGAGCACTTTGCATCACTTTGACGGAGTGTGTTGAAATGATTTCAACAGGTGAATTCACCCTTTAGTCAATCAGCCCCTAAAGTCTATGCATTTGTTTCCGCTGGGGGTTACTTAGTGGGGTACTCATTTCATGGAGGGGTCACTCCATGGGTGATCCATTATGGTAAGGTATCTACCCTTAGAACCTGTCCTCTCCACTTTGAGTCCATATGCCAAGTGTCAAGGCCAGGACATCCATATACCTGTGTCCACTACACTCCTCGTGGAGGTGCATTATATCCCAATAAATTACCAGCCCCACCTCTCACCTTATGAAAGCTATTAAGGACCATTTCTACCATAGGTCCTAATGGAGATCCAGCAGGAGGCTTTGTTGAGACCCTAGGGCTTCTCCCCCACCACCAACTGCACAGCAGTATTTATAAACTAAGATGACTTCCGTGCTTGCAATATTGGAATCCACGGGTGCTGCTACCAATGTCCAGTTGATGGAGCATTATATGTGTGTGTGTGATCACTTGCCTACATTTATTTAAAAGTTTGAACTAGAACAACCTTCAATTAGCCATGTATAATATCTTTGCTTTATGTGACTAGTTACACATGACTATCTTTGATGGGCTTCAAAAAAGTCTTCATTTCAAATACTGACTGCTATGCTATTAATTTCACTAGGGGTGCTATTGCTATTTCTGCCTGAGGGAGACTTGCACTGAAATACAGCATAATATGGCCAATAATAATTAGCTGTACTGTGGCTCAGCCTGCATGTCTCACAGAATCCACACGCTGTGGCACAGGCTGGCATTCCTTTAGTATATACCTATCTAAAGATGTATCAGTTAAGTCATTATAGCACTATTAAAATATAGATACAGTCTGATTAAAGACGTGCCTGTAGGTGTGACTGCATACAGTTAATGCACACAAATGTCAGTATTTGCTCCCAGTTGTTCAGGCATGTGATTCCCTGGCAAATTATTTACAGGCATTGCACGTTCAAAACCACGTGTGGCAAATTGTACAGCGTAGCTTTGAGCTGTCTGACTGCATGATGTACATGGAACTGGAATCTATTTACACCTGCACTAGATATATTATATAAGCCTCGCTAGTTTAAAGGTAATGCTGCCATGTAAGCACACGCAAGTCACCGGTGAATTGCTGGATCTGATGCACCTTAATAAAATGTGTCCATGGGATCTGATGCACCTTAATAAAATGTGTCCATAGGGCAGTCATATGTTTCTGTAAACAAAATGTTAATGGTTACTCACTAAATATTTTCCCTTTTTTTTTAAATTTTATTTTTAATTGAAAACATGAAAATAATCTGGGTGCACACGTCGTTATACCCTTGTATGTAGCTGCTTATTTGAAACAGTTTTATGTTTTAATGCTACTCTTGTTGCTAGGGTTGCTAAACATAGCAATCGGGTAGCTATTTTAATACAAGCTGTGAGAAAGATTGGAGCAGGGTCTCTGAAAACTGAATTCTAAATTAAATAAAATCCAGCCTTGTAAGGCTGTCATCGTTATATCCATATTTACTTTTACAAATGTCTTTAAATACCTGTTCCTACCCGATGTCGTCTTCTTCAGCCATTCAGTTGGCCATTAAAATATGTTATATAGTTGTATCAGTCACCGACGGTAATGAAAAGTCAATTAGGGAACACTTACTGCGTATTCTTTATGTAAAGTACCATACAAAACAATGGGACTGTGTGAGGTCTAACATGGCCGTTCTCATACAAAAAAATAAGAGCAGACAAAGTAATAGAATTCATGAATTTAACTTCAAAAATAACATTTTTTACTAGTGCTATATTTGAATAACTGACATGCCAATCCAAATGGGAATATCGTGTTGTTTTTTTGTGTGTCACTGGTCCTTTAAACAGACCTCACCCTAACCGTAATTGATAGGCTGAAAGTACAGGGTCTGCCAGCCTTAACTGCTACATTGCGAAGCAGCAAATCGATAGGACTATAGCATCCTCTTACAGAACAGCTGTTGCCAGTGTCTCACAGCCGCCATTTTAGATCCTCATTAATATGCTAATGAACCGTAACACATCATCACATTTATTGCTTGACTGGTTCAGGAATGTCTCACGGTATATTAAACTGTAAATGACTCATACACTCAGTGCTGGTTTTCACACACACGATCTGTAAGACTCCCAATAATAAAGTAGGAGGCTTGGAAGGGCAAGACTGTGGGTTTATTGTGTTTCTGGGATGTAATATTGTTATACAAAGCGTTGGTTTCCTGGCACCCTCTTCACACATTTTGTTTGGGATTGAGCGGTCACTTGGTTTTCTCCTTTCTGGGATGTAGACTAAATGAAGAAATGTGATTTATTAGGAGTCTCTAGTTCTTCATTAAGGGTCTATAACATTCCCTTTTTTTTAGATTATTTTTTAAACTCTATAAACTGACCACTTAAGCCATTATTACCTATATCTAAATAACAGTGATTCTTATCTTCCTTTATGTCTCTTCTATTTAGATATTTAGCTCTTGCGGGCAGGGTCTTCATTCCTATTGTTGCCTAACATTGTGCCATGTTGTGACCAAGTTTTATACCATGCATTATGTTAATTTGTATATTCCCCTCACTTTGCACAGTGCCACAGAAGTTGGCGCCATATAAATTAAAAAAGAACTGTTTTTGTCTTTACATTTCATTCGATCTTTGATTAAAGATATTTGTGAAAGTGAATGTGTGTGTAATTCACTAATTGGGTGTTATTAGAATACCAAAGTGTACAACGTACACACGATTTTCCTTACTTTCCCTTTAAAGAGAATTCTGTGTGCTGATCCATCGTGTTTGTGTAGAATATGGAATGTTTAGAGGCAATTATATCAGTCACTGGTACAAGCCAGACTACATACTCTGTACCAGTAATTCCTCATGCTGATTTACTTAGTCTTACAGTAAGAGATTCTAAAGCTAATGGTTTAATGCCATAGTCACATGCCCTTTTACAGGCAGCCGCCTTGGCCTTCTCTCCCCCTATATCTTTATCTATTGCTATCTACTATAGAGAGAAATCTCTCTCTTGGTTTTTAATTCAACGCTTTTTTTGCAGACAGAAAAATTCCAGAAATAGTTAATTTTCAAGCTGCTTTCCATATCCAATAACAATTTATTATATTTTTATTGTTTTCTCAATGGCTCAAACTGTCTGTGGAACAAATAACACCTCTCAGGTTCTTACCTTAGAATAAGGACTATTGTGCACATGGCAGAATGCCCTTGTAACAGTCTAGTTCAGCAGTATGATTATTAAGAGAATCCAAAAATCCCTTTAAATTGCTTTAAGTTGCAGTGAAAATAGACTATCTTTAATTTCCAATCTTGCTTCCAGAGATGAATGGGGATATACACTAGGAATGATGCCAAGCAGCTTATAGCCCCATTCACATCAATTTATACTTAACTGTATTGCTGCCAACCTCCATCTCTTGAGAGCTACCCTCAAATACTCCTTGTTAGGATGCAAGATGCCACTTCTTCATTTTCTTTTCTCTCGAAATGTATTATACCTATAATAGATAATCTAAATATACCCACTTTTTAAGGGAGTTCTTCTTAAGAAAAATGCCTTTTTTCAGGACTCTAGGGATTGCCCTTGTCCACTGTATGGTTCCCTATAGGTGAAATGTAGTGCTCTGGTGTCAGTGTAAGTAATGCATTGTGGGAGTTTGCTGTTGCCCAACATTCCTGAGCTCTGGGTGTCAGAATTGCATTAAGAAATTCTTCTAGGAATTATACAGTTATAAGCGGAATAGTGACCCATATATTTGTATATAGGAAATTCTTCTTATATTTAGTGTTTATGTGAAATCTATTTTTTTTTTTTTGGGAAACCTTACATGACTAACGAGTTTAGGTAATAATAATCTCCAAGATCTAGAACTGGTCTGTATTGTAAATTCATAATCCTTTCTGAATATTGTAAAAGTCTATAAATACCAGAATAACTATTAGTGTGCCGGGGCTTAAAATTCCGAATGTCAGGTTCCTCAGCATTTGAAGATCTGTACCTATATATAGATACTTATGTATGTGCCAGACTTGATTATTCTGGGC